>VXBT01004357.1:736113-828887 GCA_013400235.1 Oriolus oriolus | reverse complement strand
AAAAAAAAAAAAAAAAGACTTCAAACTGTGACCTCAGAGCGGAGCACAGCCGTTAGCATCCCTCAGCCAACCTTCAGTAGAAAGCAGGTTTAGACAGCAGGAAAACTGGCTCTGTACATGGCTGCAAAGCTTTCAAATCAAGCATTCTGTGCTGTAAGCTCAGGGATTTATATCTTCTTAAATAGGCCGTCCCACTCAATGCTGCTTGTGTGCATGAAAATATGAAGCATTTCACTGCAGTCACTTTATGCAAGAAACTACCCCAGTCATCTTTACAATCTCTGTCACTATGCTCTGAGACTAAAGAACGAGGAGAGCATGCATAATTCATGCATTAAAATTTTCTGTGCACTTCCTGCAGCAACTGTTACATCCAGTAACGGGGTATCGATCAGCTCATCGCTAAAACGATTGGGGCTGGGCAATTGCTTTGCTGCAACAAACAATATTCCATCCAAAACAGGATGCAGACACAGGCTTCCCCCTGCGGCACTCAAGCACAACTCCAACATACATGGTATGCCATTTACATACTGCAGAGTGTTTAATCTGGACTCTGCATTTCTTTGACCTCCAAAAAATGCTGCGTTATCTGAGCCTTTTATTTGAAGTCTGTATTCCCTGCAGACTGTTTCTCCTTTAACTCTGTGCAGCATGAGAAGCAGGTATGTTTTCCTAACCCTATGTTCAAAGCACAGTGAACCTCTGAAAGCACAAGGCAGATGTAAAAGCTTTCTATCCCATGACACTTTCTTTGCCCCATACATACCTGAACCCTGTTTGTACCAGGAAACAAGTCCACTCTTGAATCCTTTTGTTAGAGTGCATCTATTATATTCTGTCTGCACAGACACAGATAGATACATCATTTTTGTCTAGCACAACTCACATAACTTGTATCTGACAGATCAATTAAAACACATCCCAGAGTTTCCACTTCTTCTCACAGATCTGAACATCTTCCAGCCTTTTCAGCATGCTCCTTTGTGGATACTAAAAAGCTCCTGGGCAGAGGATTTTTCCTTCTCCTTCATTTCTGTGGGAAACTTCTACTTTGCTATGCAAACTATGTAAATAGTAAGATAGGTTTTTTGTAAATAATCTCGTATCTAGTGTTTTTCACTTATGTTATGGTGTTGTAACAAAAATAAAGATTCATTCTCTCTCTGGACTCGCTTGTGGCTGCATCTCTGAATTCCCCCAAGCCTGCTACACTCCTTTTTCTTGCACCCCTGTCATTTAAATAAGCTTCATCAACAGTATATCAACCCTGTCTTCAGCCCCTGTGTTCAGCAGCCTCTGGGCATTCCCAGTCTCTGACTGCCACGTGCTTCTCCTCCCATACACAGGAAAACCACAACTGCCACTGTTTCATAAGAAAAAGATGAGAGAGGGAAGATGGACAAAAGGAAAACATAAAGTAATGACCGAGGTGAAACTCCGAAGCAGTATTTAAAAATAAAGTAACAAGGATCTTTGATTACCCTGGTGTTGCCAAACAGCAGTCACTGGTGTGTGAACTGCACAGACCTGTCATTTCCCGAAAGCTATGGAATTATTCCTGACCCTTGACAGAATTTGGGTCTGATTTTTAATCGCTAAAATACATCATCATCATCACTAAAATAGAGAGCTCTTATTGAGGTTTGTTTAAAGATATTCGAGAGGTTAGTAAGACCTATAATAATTATTTATTCATGGCAAAACAAAAAATCTTGATGGAACTGCAGCACGAACAGATACTCACATATTGATGAAAACCTGAATCTGGGCTAAACTACTGACTGTCCTGCAACTGTACACATTCAGAGTCCTCCCAAGTAAGTTAATGGAAAATTGTCTGGAGCAAGCAGGATCTGGCATACAGTCTGGAAACCTGAATGAATAGAGGCTTTTTCAGCAGAAATTCGGGAAGAAGTTTTTCTTTGTTTGTCTCTCACCAGAGCAATCACCTTTCAGTACATGCAGTATCTACTGCTTTCCCTTATGCTAAGGCATGCCCATACATTTCAGTAGGCTGGCAAACGTGTCGCCAAGAAATTCCTGTATGGCTACCTGGTACATCCATTCTCAACAGCTACCAAGGCTAAAATATAACAGCAGTTAATCACTGCTTTTGGATACAATAAAATCAGCAGTTTAGTTTGTTACATTCTTCATCCATTACTATACTGAGTGCCGGGTCACAATAATCTCTGACAAGCATTAAGCTAGAAGTTACAAGTAGTATCAGAAAATGTGATGTTGTTCACCTGACTGCTTAATAAATCAGATTAGAATGGGAATAAACCTCATAGAGATGAGATTTGTGTCCCAGGTCATGCAGTCCCCATGAGTTCACTCTGGTCTTACTCTAATCAGTTCTAAGAGGGAAGTTTACTGGGAAAAGAATGCTCATGTAGGCACTGCAGACTAGTTCAACCTGCACTTACCATTACAGTGGACATCTCCCACTTCTTGCTATGTTGGGAGTGTGCTCCAGATGTCTAAATTTGGGCAGATAGCAGCACATGCCTACGCAAGAGTAAGATGCCCATTCTCTGTCAGAAATCTGTCAGAACTTGTTCAGCTCTTGTGATCTATTTAAGGGCAAGTTGAATCATTCTTATGTTTGTGGACTCTGTTGATTAGATTTCTGGAAATTAGGATCAGACTGAGAGCATGTCAATCACATGCAGACCACTCAATTTAGACATTTCAATCTGTCACTGTATCCCCCCTTCATTTGGTTTAACAAGAATATTTCCTGGACACAGGGAAGGAGACATGGTAATTTTGGAAACAGGATCACTTTGTCATATTCTACTCTCCTTATTCAAGCTGTGTTTCAGATTCCTTAAAGAAAATGATCAATTGCTTATACCTGATTTCATATGTAAATGCCACAACACAAGTGCCATATTGGACAGTTCTGTCTAGAATATGAATTTTGATCACTGACTCAGAAAGAAACTAACTTTACACATTTTATTATGAGATAAAGTTAAATTACTCATTGAATTCAGACGTTTGGAATGGAAAACATCTCCATGTGATTGTCATTGGTATTTGTTTTGGGGTGACTTTATGATTTTGTATCCCATATCGCTCAAATATGAATTCTGTGCTTTTAAAAACCTGGATGCAAGAGAAAAGCCAGATGAACTTTTTTTCAAAGCAGTTCTGTGCTTCAAGGACGCTGCTATCTAAGTTGCTTCGGTAGGGAGCGAAGGGAGGAAGCACTCGGTTTGGGAGTTTTTTTTTCTTTCTTCGGCGCAGTTTTGTTTCTTCTTTCTTCAGAGGGAGAGACGGAGAGTTGAACTTTTTTGTTCCTGGGACTTTGGTTTCTTTTTTTCTTCTCTTCTGGACTTGTTCGGGACATCACAGCCTCACCCAGGGACTTCGTCCGGTCTGGAGGTGGAGGGGGGCCCCCACGCCGACCCAGCTCCAAGGAGGAGGGGGACCACACCCACAGAAGGACTTTAGGAAAATCTTCCAGGTTTTCTTCTCTCCATAACGAGAGATTTTATTCTGTGGCATTATTATTCTTACTTTTTTTCTGTGTGTTTGTTAAATAAATAGGTGGGTTTTTTTTCCTTCACTTTCCTCCGGGAGTATTCCTTTCCCGAACCTGGTGGGGGAGGGGCAGCTGTAATTGCCTTCTATCAGGGGATATTTCCCTCTAAATTTGGACAAAACCAGAACAGTATTGTAATACATCAGTTAAATAACTATTTGTGTATAAAAAGACATTGTTAAAATGTCTGCAATACTTGCCTTGTATGTAATATTATGGGTTCCTCAAAGGAAGACTTAGAAGCTCTGAAGAATAAAGTAAGTCTTCTATCTATCAGAGAATTTAGTAAGAAGCACAAACAATACAAATAGAAACTGGTATACTTTCTTTGGAAAATAACAAAGATAAGAAGGGTTTTACAATTTAGAAGGGTAAGAGCTAGAAACTGGACAAACTAGTGTTTTCTTGAAGTTACTGGTGTCAGCAAACACAGATATGAGTGTTACTAGGTGTATTTTCTTACAGTGAAATTCATTACAGCCTAGGTATTTCACTGTGCTAGACACACACCCCAAAAAAATCTGACAATCCATGCTGACAGAAGCTGTGGCAATCTGACAATCCACGCTGATTGCCTTCTCTGTGTATTTAATTGTATTTTTAACATTCCCTGATTTGCTAATGATGAAAAGGAGATAATGAAAATGCCCTGCTCTCCTTGCTTTATTCCTCCTGTTCTACACTTCTCATGTAAATGAAACATTCCCATTTTTACTATGCCTAGATAGAAGTCAGAAACCCACAAGAAAAAATACAAAGAGTTATCCTTCATCATGAAAACCAGTTCTAGTACAATACACACAGCCTCCCAGCCCTCCTGGAAAATTACCCTTTCAAAGTAGAGAGCCCAGAGTTGGGAACTTTCTCTTCAATTTGGAATGTGAAAGTACTCATGGCATGTAAGGTTTTAAACATGTGACACAGTGGACTGTCAGGTACTCTCAATCACAGGATCCCATTTCTAGCAGAGTATATCCTGAGACCACAAAACCATTTAATGCTGCCATTTCTTACAGACATCTTACAAATCTTCATTTTATTTCGTAATTAGTTTTTCAAATTCCCATTTCATGTACCTCTTTCTATTATTCATTTGCTATTCTCTCTTATTATAGTCTAACCTCAGCTTTGATTTATAGAATCATGCAAACATTTAGGTTGAAAAGATCCTTGAGATCATCAAGTCCAATCATTAACCTAGCACTTCCAAGTCCACCACTAAACCATGTCCCTAAGAACCACCTCTCACCATCATCTTCCTCTTCCTACACTGAGCAAAGCCCGTTTTTCACAACAAATTAATTCTGTTCTCCTTCACATTTTCTAGGTTTAAATATTTTATTCTACTGTTAATTTATAACATCCATGACTGTCATTTCAACTCCAGTGCTCGAATCCTCCTGTTTCTACTTCTCTTTCCACATGCCTATTTCTCCAAAAGAAATAATGGCATAATAGACAGACATAATAGCAATCTGATTTTTTCTTCTTCCTTTGCTTTCCCTTTCTTTCCCTATCTCATCCTTGAAGCACAGAAAATGGCTGTGCTCAATCCTTCTATTTGTTCCACTCTCCTTAGAGCCACAGACATTTCAGTTTCCCAGTCCTTCAGAAACTCTCGTTTCCCCACTCCTGCTTCATTCTCTTCCCATTCTCACCACTTTTTCCTTTCACAAAGGAAAAAAAAACCACCCTAGTATTTCCTTTAGCCACCAGTACATCTTCCCACTTTCTTGTTGCTCTTTAATAGCTTTAAACTATTGTGTGAAGTTTCTATACTCCTTTCCTGATGGCTCTTACCTTTTGCATTCAAAATGTGCAAACAGAACTCTTTAAATCTCTTATCATTTGCAGTTATATAGGCCTCAGGAAATGGGCTCATTTTTCATTCTTCCTGACATGCCAACAGTTTTTCATGTTTAGGAGTTTTTACTTCTGATGTTTTGGCTGCCTTGGCACAGTCTTATCCTGATGTCCCTAACTGTTGCTCTGGATGCCATTCAAAGGAACAACTTAATGGTTTCTTCTATGCTTTCTGGAGAATTTTTTGGTCTTTTTTCCTTCGAAAACTTTACTCTAATACAATCTCATTTATCAACTGACATCTCATTGTCAATTACTATCTCCTCTTTGGATGTTGCACCTCTACTTCAATACTACCTCATTCTTTTCAAATTGGTATCTCAGACAGTATTTCTGATACTGTAAAGTCAGGCATCAGGTTACGCTCCACATAGACAAATTTGGGTTTTCATTACCCACCCCCACAAACTCATTCTGCCAGATCCTTTCTGAATCACTGTGTACAGTCTGAATGTTATCTCTAACCCAGATCATACTTAGACCATTAAATCCAGACTTGCAGAATCTTTCTGCATAATATTTCTCATATACAATCTTTTAACATGCACTTAATTAATACTCTTGTCCAGATTCTCATCATCTCAGAGATTATTTAATTAAATTAATCCAAAATCTTGTCCTCTGGCCTGAACAAACACAGCCCCTAATCACAGTGCTTCTGAGAAGACCATTCTTCTGGTACATCACTGGGTGTGTAATTTCTCTCCTTGCCTCCACTTCTGTTTTGGTATGTCAAATAAAAGCAATAAAAGCATTAAAAAACATTGGTTCTATGGACCACTCTCATTATTATTCTCACTTGGTACTGAACAGCCAACTTTCAATTAGTCTGCAAGTTATTTTTCATTATCTCCTTGTTAAATTCTCAGTGAAGCACTTCTATGCTTCCTCCCATTACACTTCATATTTTGGAAGAACTCAGTAACACCTGCAAAGTTACTGCATTGCCCTCCTTCAAATCCTTTCTTAGCTCTTGTTTGCTATGATAATTGCAAATTAAATTGACAGCATGTAGGCTGCTCTGGAAAGCTGAGACCACTAACCTCAATGGCTGATTTTCTTTCTGCTTCTTTACAATTCCCCATCTGTCTTTGCCTTTTATGTTATACTTCTACTCATAACTAATATGAGTAATTCTCACTGGGAGAGGGACAGACTTTTTGTTTGTTCAAAGCGATCTCTGTTTGATGACTCTGACTTTTCAGCACTAGAGTAATGGAAAGTACTAGAGGGTACTTAGAGAACAACAGGAATTTAACCATGACTATCATAGAACCTGTGCAGTCAGGAGTAGAATTTGAGCTGGCCCCCGATTCCTACTGAGAAGTCATATGAGGATGAACAGAATCAAGACTGCCAGTTCAGTCATTTATCTGAAAATGTGACTTTGTCCCTCTATGGACCACTTTGCTACCAATACCTAAACATGTTCCACAACAAAACAACTGCTTGTTCTGCTTTACTGTTTAAGTCAGTGTTCCAAGATATCAAAGATACTAATTATATTAAAATGCTTTCTTTACTCATTAATCTGAAAAAATCATGACATTTAATACAATTATATAAATTGCATGCCAATATGATTGTCCCTACTACATATACTATACCGTTTTCTGTAATATATCACAGGTTTAAAATACCATACTATTTATTTATAGTTATATTATAAAATAAAATAAGAATAAAAGAAGATAGCAACCATAGTTATGGGCACAACAGACTACAGACTACTACATATATCAGCCATATTTAAAGTGTAGAAGATATTCTATATATACTGAGAAAAATGCCACTCTAAATGTCCCAAGAGCTCCAAGAGCTAGTGACAGATACAGAGCTGTAGAGAGCACTACTTTCATGTTCTCCTAGGCCTTTGCTCTCAAACAGCAACAAAGGCTGCATCCAAGATAACACACAAAACTTCCCTCCAAATGCTTTACAATGTTTACAGAGTGATTTACTTCAAATCACTGCTGATCCAAAACTAGCATCAAGTGCAGCATCACTTGCTGCACTATATTCTTCCACAGACTGTGTAATACTACTGGTAAAATTCTCTTCTTCAGGTCTTCTCTTCACATGTTTTTTTGGTCACATCATTGTCCTAGGGCCAGCTGCCCAACCTCCATAGCAACTGAACCTCTTCATACATTTTTAGCTTAAGAAACAATCTATTTGATATGTTTTTTTCCTGTATCTTTGATACTGCTGGTTTTGCACTCTACTAGGCATGCTTCCTCTATTATGTTCCTGACCTCTGAATTGATTGTTCTATCCGTCATTAGTTAAGAACTCCCTTCATTTGCTTTATTGGTCATCACAGTAACAACTTACATCACTGGATGAACAAAGCAAGCCTATGCTTGACCCAGCAGCAATTTGCTGTTGAGCTGCCTGGAAATAAAGCCAGACTCTTTCCCATATCCTCATCCAAAGACCTACAAAAATTCAGGGTACACCACAGGAATCAACTGAATTATGCGTTTTGGTGAAAAGTAGCAAAAGCCAAGTATCCATTACTGTGAGCAGAAATTCAGGGCCACTGCCTGTGCAGAGCATAGCAACAAGTTCAGGGCTGCCAGCTCTTTTTAACCATGAAGCTCAAGCCAATAAATGTTTCCAGCTGACTGAAATGCTTTAATGACAAGCCTTTTACCATACAAACAAGAGACAAACTGCTGCATCCAAACATCTTGCTGGGGTTGCTCTGAAAAGGGCTGGGTGGGAGGGGGCCACTGGGTGAGGGCAGGGGCATGGGTAGCTGGGGGCCACAGGCAGCCCTCGCCTCGGAGGCACAAGCCCATGGCCCCTGAACAAGCAGTTTGGGGCTGGGCTGACGGCAGCCAGGGCAGCCGTGGATCCGGATCACTGGACAAGACCACTGCAACGGGCCAGGCCTGAGGTCCTCCCCAGAGCACAGCACGTGTCAGAAGGGCGAGACTGAAATCATGACAGTGCCCATTGTGCCCACTCTGCCTCTGTCTGCTGCAGCAGCGTGCTCTGCTGAACGCACCCTGCCAACTCCAGAAATCCGGGCAACAGCATGGTCCAGATTCAGAGATCTTGTTGCCACAGGAATCTGGTGCCCTGAAAAACTGTTTCAGATGCCAAACCACAGAAATACCAACTTATATTCTCTCTGCAAATGAATAACATAATGAAGTACACAACAGTCAGAAGGCATTTTCTCCTGCTCACTTTGTAATCTGCATATTTGGATTTTTATCCGATTTCTACTCAGTCTGCAAACTCAGAGAGAGCATATTATTCAGCTGCTTTTTAGAGTGGACTGCTGTCCTTGTCATTGCACTGAGAGAGGAAATAAGGGTGCCTTTTCCCACAATGAACCACTAGAATGCTAGAAGAAATATATGATTTGCTCACTTAATTTTATTCCATTCCCAGGCCAGTATTTAATCTTCATTCTCATGTCAGACATACTTCCCAGTCAGTACCACCAAGTATTTTCAAACGCAGGTCAACCTAGATCAGTAGCTTGCCAGTAAAGAAGCAAAAGTGACACAAAATAGACAGAAAGCCTCCTACTTCTGTTCCACCAACAGCCTGCATTGTCAGTGGCAATCATCCTCTGCTATTCACCACCAGCCCTTTCTCCTCTTTGCCAGAGCATGGCTTTTGACTTTTTCATCTGTATTTGTTCACAGTTCACTGAATCAACAGCTCCATCACACAGCACACAGCACTAGCTCTGTCTGACCAGAGAGAAAATAAACATAAAAATATAATTAGAGAAAAGAAGTTCTTTTCAGCTTGGGAACAACTGTGTTCCTCCAAATAAAAACCAAATCAGACATTTGAGTTCTCCTAGGAAGGATCTTGCCCTTTAATAATATGCATTCCTAAATCCAGGAACAATCATGTTTCTAATCTTCTACTTTCTCCTTAGAAATGCACTTAGAAATTGCTAATTGCAAATGGAGAGACAATATGAAATAAGGAGTTCTAAATATCATAGATTGCAGGGGGAAGACCCTAGCAATTAACTGAAGCAGAAAACTGTTATGAGTGAGAAGTTAGTGGACAATCAATTAAATACATAAACTTTCACCTTTGGGGGAAAACACAAAACTAAGCCAGACCAGGATTTTAAGTTCTATAAAAAGTGGGAATAAGAAGCCCTCTTTCCTTTAACCCTTACTTTCTAACCTGTATCAATGCAATTGGTTTATGTAACTTTTTACTTCCTCCTCCCCAAACTGTAATCCTGCATAAACTTTTTGGGGTTTTATGTGATTTTTTTCAGCAAAAATCAGATTTCACCAGCAGACACAGAACAGGCTATTTCCATAGGGTGATGCTGAAATCTGAATGAACAGACTAATGGCCAAAACTTTGAACAGACAAAGGAAAAGCAGACCTTTGTGAGAAGCACAACATTCGATATGAAGTACAAAACATAAGGGGCTGCGACCACTACATAGGGTATGCAAGCTCTTTTCCTTGTTTTAGAAGAAGCTAAAGCAATGCTACTAAAACCAAATTCCCACCTGGGAATTCCTTCTTTGAGCAAGTATGAGCTCAATTTCTAGTCCCAAAGTGAAATGCTACCATGGGATATACTGCAAGAAGATTGTTTTTGAATGAGTAAGCAGTAAGTATGCAAACAACAAATAAAGGATACTTTTTAATGGGTGTGGTCTGTTTCTGAAAGAATAGTACTTTTTGGTCCAATTACTGTAACACTGCAGTTTACTTGATTTTAGCAGGAAAAATCAAAACAAAAAATACAGTATCACAAATACATCTTCTGTACACATGTAAATGTTCACCAGTTTTTTTAATACACACAAATTAAGCTAATCATTTCACAGATTAAAAAAACCACACCCTTAAGCAATTTAATGCAAAATAAGTATTTCTAGTCATTGGCCAGTGTTTTTTTCTGACATAGTTCCAAGACCAAACATTTTTAATTATATGGTCAATGATGGGATGGCTGAAGAACTGCAACATTCTCCTGCTGTTTACAGAGACACTCACACATCTGCGCTGAAGTGTGGGTGGTCCTGTGAAGATAAATTAAAGAAAATTTTCCAAAAGTTCTTTCAATTACTGAGGTCTGCAAAAACTAACAGCAGCTCCTTGACAAATGCAGGAAAAGATCCATAGGAGTTGAATCACCATATAAGCATAAACACTGTGCCTTATGGGATGCAGAAGTTAAAAAACAATCAAAAAACCCCCCCAAAAAGTTAAATTACTACCTTTTTGTAGTTTTCCATTCTCTAGTTCTCCATCTGACTAGTGAGATGAAAAATTGAAATTTAACTCTTTGGGCCTTTGAGTTGACAGAAGTTGCCTGTTAATTTTTTATTTATTTTACAGTTGAGATATTAACAGGCATACAGAGACTATTTTTTTTTTTTAAGAAAAATGCACAGCATGTTTCAAAGGAAAGGAAACTGCAGTGAACAGCTTCATGGACATGTATAGTAACCCACCATAAGTGTCTGTGAAGGAATGTAGCAACATACATAAAAGTACAAGTATGCAAGTCTTCTAGCTACCCCTCATGAAAACTTTAACTTTTGAAGAATATGAGAAGATACTATCCTTTTGTGTTAGCTTAATTGAGTGTTTGGGGGCTATAATTTTTAGAGTTTACAAAAAGTGATGGACTCCATTCTGTATATAAAGCTTATATTTACAGCAGCAGCAGAAGCTATGGGTACTGACAAACAATGAATCTATGGCCAAATCCTGAAATAAATTGCAAGTATACCATCTGGCACTTAAGATTTAACTAAATGTGACTGATACAGCCCACCTGTTCTGAGAAGTTTCATTATATTGAAGTTTCACCCAATTTCTCATAGAATTTATTCATTTCTTTCAAGCATGAGGATGGTCTAAAATAAAACAACTGCAAGCATACAACTTTAAAAATAAATAACAGTATTTATCCATTAGAGAATTAAATACAAATGTATTTAGTGACCTCTAAAGAGCAAATTAAACTAGTTTTGAACTTAAAAGTGATATTGGCCACATTCCAATTCTTCACCTTGTTTTCAGTGCACTTTCTGCCAAAAAGCATGTAAAAGGTTTTGTTCCTATCAGATTGAATAATATTCTAAGATAACCTGACAATGAAGGACAGGAATCTTCTGAACAATTCAATTTTGATTTTACCAGTGTATTTCCAGACTACTGGATATTATCACATCTTAAAAAGCTAGTAATCTTTTGCAATAGGAGCACTGAATTTGATAGATGTCTCTTAGCAGAAACTTCCTCTTATTTCCTAATATAAAACAAATTGCTGCTGTGCTGCACAAAACATGCAGCACAAATTAGTGACAATTAAATGACTATGCAAGCTTATAAACTGTGGCCAGAGTTTGAAAAATCATTTTTCTAACCCAGGGGCTCCAATTTTGCCATGGAGCTACTGGCAGTTTCTAGAAACTTCAGCAGGACTGAAAGGTTGTCCTAGTGTGGGATATGTTTGTTTCGTAGTAGTTAGTTATGTTTATGACAAAAGCATACAAAGGTATCTGCTATCTCCATTAAAACAATCTGAGATATCAATGAACACCACTATTGCTTTAAAAGAAAACATAACTGAGGCTGCTGATGGGAGGGGACAAAAATACTTTTTGCTGACACCTACCTAAGGCTGGATGGAGGAGGTGGGTTCACACCAGCAGGCAGTAAACACTGTCCTGCATCATGTGCAGTGACTATGCTGCTCCAACAAAAATCTGTGTAAGGGACACCCTGCATGGAGGACAACACAGTCTCAAAACCAAACCCTATGAAACTCCCCAGTGGCAGAGCTTTCACTGGCCCTGCTATCTCCTCCTCTCATTCCTCAGTGATGGATGTGTATCTTAAACGATTTACAGTAAAAATACTCTGCATAGTTTATTCTGCAGAGGGCTGAGGTAATTGAATCAGCTGCCTGTAGTTTTGTTGCATGTGGAATCTGGGACCTTCAGAAGGGAGGGAGGAAAAGAGCATGACTTTTCCACAGGCTTTGCTCCCCAAGCTCAACAAACTGAAAAGGTGCTCTCTGCCTCCCTGGAGAGCCTCTGTCCCAGGATATCACCCACTCAGAAGCTGCCTGCCATGCAGTATGGGGTTAGCTGCTGCAGTGGGGTGTATCAAGCTGGGACGGTGTAGCCCAAGGCAAGCAGGAAATCCCAGACTGGATCAGGAACTTCCCTGAAGCAAGGAAGGAGCTGATCTGGTTACAAAATCAGGGGCAACAGAGGGAACTGCATACTTGTTTCACCATACCAGAGGAAAAAGCCAGCTCTGCAAGGGTACAGTGGGAGTGATGGGTATTCAAAGCCTTTCATTTTTATGTTTACCTACAGCTTTTCTTATTTAATTCCAGTTTATCAATTTGTGTTGTAATGAAACTACCTTATAAATCCAACTTGGTCTATTTGAGTAAGTCATCAGATATGAAAAAGGTAAACCTCTGTTACTTCTCTTACCTCTGTTCTCCAAACAAACACAATCTTGCCACATAAATGGATTAAAAAAATCCCCTGACTTCTCAGCCCATCTTTCTGTTATCAAGGAATACCTCTCAAAATGTAAGTATGCTTGATGCTTTGTTCAGTTTGATATACAGTCTCATCCAAAAAAAGAAGCATGAAACTGCTATTAGAGGGGACCAATAACCAGTATCAAATGCTCATAGTTGTGGGACCTGTCAGAGAGATGGCACAAACCAAGACTTTATTTGTCACAACATTAAGACCAGAGAACAAACCCATCAGAGACAAACTGGAGAAAATATGTGTCTTCTACAACTCTCTCTGCAGTGCTGCAATGTGTCTGGAAAGTACCTACAGTGTTCATTATAAAATAATTCCTCAAAAACATGTCTAGACATAGGGCGGTACAAGTAGTTGTAACATTTCCCTATGGTAGTCCTTGCCCTTCTTACCACACCAGGTCACTTTTCTGGGTTTTCCTTCAAAGATTCAGACTCCTACCATTTTTAGGGAAAAAAGCCCTAAACCAACAAAACAACACAATACACACCAAACAAACAAAAACACAACTAAAACCTAGTTCTATCTCCAACTTTTGTGGTTCTCTATTCCTTGCCCACTTCTGTCTCTGCGTGGTACTACAGCACATGACATTTACTTCACATGTGACTCCAGCCAGTCACATTCTCCATGCCCTTTCCAGCTTTCCTGATACCACAGCATTAAGCTTCTCTTGGTCATCAATCATCCCCAGACTGGGAGCACTGCTGGTGTGGGAAGCTGAAGTGTAGGACTTGTGATCAGAACTGGGGCACCCAAGGCAGGCATCCAAGCCTTGGACTTTATCAGAATCTGCTGCTAGTAGAAAAAGCTTCAGGTCCACATCACCCAACTGGATGAGGAAAAAAGATTTCTCCTGCCTGCTGACATCCAGAGGTTCCCTTGCAATTCTCCTAGGCTTATTACAATAAAAGTTAAAAAAGACTACTGAGTTTCGTTCCATACAAGCAAAATGAGACCTTCCCTGAACTGCTTCAGCATTCAAAATTGCCACTGACAGCAATGGACACTTGCAGTATCTCCATAAAGACTCTTCCCTGCATGTTTATCACAATGGAGAGTCAAGAATCAATGGTGCATAAACCACCAGGAAAGATCAAGTGTGTTAGTGCCAACCACTTCTCTTCAATATTCACCTCAATGAGCTGTAGAAATGCTCACAGAAAAGTATAACAGCTTGTCAAAATGACCCACGCTTGGTTTTGTCACTATGTAAAGTCATTTTTATTCTCAAATTCTCTTTTTCACTGACAAAAAGACCTAGATCCAAGATACATTAGGAGGTTCCTAACTTCTCAGTGTCTGCTGCTTTTTTTCCTAGATTTGAAAAGGAAGATTTTCACCTTTTAAAGGTCAACTCAGACTGCTCAGATTTTTTTGCTTACCTCTGATGCCATGATGATTTTTTGCTTTTTCTTTTATACCCCTTTTATATACCCTTTTACATAGCTTTTATGTATCCTCAGTGCTTTTACCCCACATACTTGTAAATTCTTAAGTTTGATAACTTAGCTGAGACCTGATATTCCGTTAAGCCAAGAGACCGAACATCCTGAAGGCCCCGCAACTGGGGGTCAGAAAGCCCTAGACACCAAGGTCCTCTCTAGAACACATCCTGTAAACTAAAACAGGCCCATCCAGGGGGGGACTCTTCGGAATGGGGGGTTCATTCGAGCCTTTCATGGGGGAGTCTTTGATAGATACGCTAATCTGCAAGGCATATAATTGTAAACGCGATCTATCCTGTGTGTGTGCATTTTCAGGGTGCATTTCGATGTGCATTTCGGCACACCTAAGGATCCTTAAATAAATACCGAAGTGAAAACCCCCTCATTCCCCTTAACTGTGTCTGACTTTTACTTTTAAGACCAGGAAAAGGCAATACCTCAACAGGGAAAATTTTGAAAATCCATTATCTACTCCCATGTGATCAAACCAGTCCACCTCCAAGTCACAAACGATTTATCTTTACCAGAAATAGTAATAATTATCAGTAAGCAAGAACGTAAATAAATTGCATTAAGATTGCTAAGGCACATTTATGCAATATTGGAACCAATGCTCTAATTACTATATGCAGTTACATTCACAGGGGAATTAACACAGTAATGCTATTAATTAATAATTATTGCTATAATTCCCTTATTATGATGATCAAGGAAGCCTTCATTTGAAAGAGGTAACAATCATCTGGGCCTCAATCTAGCAAAACACTTTAAAATGCTAATTTTTATCATGAAAATAACCAACTGGATTTGAACGGGATTGACATGCTTAACATAATCTTGGCTTTGTCAAGCCTACAATGGGAAAATCAAGTAGAAACATTATAAAAGTAGTCCATGAAATCCTGGCGGAACTTTGCCTCAATATTACACCATTATAATACATTCTCCAAGGAGCTGCTTTCTTCTAGGAGACTACCAAGTAAAATGAAGAACTTTTATAGGAACAAATTTAGAAGAAAAAGATCCATTATGGAGCCAAGGACTCTTAAAACAAACATACAGCAAAGAGCCAGATGATCACAAGATCTATATCTGGTACTTAAGGCCAAGATGTAAGTGTCTGACCTGAAGCCAAATCCTGAACCAGGTCTTCCACATCTGATTTTGAAATGTGGGATTTTTTTTCTTTATTCACATTTTCCAGTAAACAGTTGCAGAAGCTCCTTCAAAAACAAAGACTTCGAGTAGGTAACTGGGTGTTCAGTTGCCATTTGTGGAAGAAAAGGAAGAAACACAGGAACACATTTTATTTAACATCTTGGTGACATTTGCCTTTGGACTGGGTAGGAGCTGATCACAGTAGTTATGGACAAACTACCAAGCCTCTGCAAGCTTTTTGGAGAATAGATTGAGACTAGTCCTGGGGAGAAAGACTTATGAATGTTTGTGGATAAAAAGGTCAATATAACCCAGCAATGTGCACCTGCAGCCCAGAAAGCCAAACATATCCTGGGCTGCATCAAAAAAAGGCATGACAAGCAGGCCAAGTGAGGTGATTCTGCCCCTCTACTCTGCTCTGTTGAGACCCCACCTGGAGTACCGTGTCCAGCTCTGGGGCCCCCAACACAAAAAGGACATGGACCTGTTGGAACAAGTTGAGATGAGGGCCACTAAATTGATCCCAGATCTGGAACACCTCTCCTATGAAGACAGGCTGAGAGATTTGGGGCTGTTCAGCCTGGAAAAGAGAAGACTGGGGAGACCCTATAGTCCCTTCTAGTATCTAAAGGTACTTACAAGAAAGCAGGAAAGGGACTTTTCACAAGGGCATGTAGTGAAAGAACAGGGGAGAATGGCTTTAAACTGAAGGAGCGTAGATTTAGATTGGATATTAGGGAGAATACTGGCACAGGTTGCCCAGAGAAGCTGTGGATGCCCCATGCCTGGAAATGTTCAATGTCAGATTGTATGAAGGTCTGAGTAACTTGCCCTAGTGGAAGGTGTCCCTGCCAAAGGCAGGGGAGTGGGAACTAAACAATCTTTAAAGTCCTCCCACAAACCATTTTGTGATTGTATGAAGGGATCCAAGCCCTTTTATCTTACCTGATGCAGAGTGCCTGCCTCTAAGGCTGTGAGCTTGTCACAGCATGTTAAGACTCTGAAAAGCTACCTACCCACCTGCTTGAAAGAAGCAGTGCACCTCTTCAGAGTTCCCTATGGATATATGTTCTCTTTTGACCAAAGACTTTCTTCAGTACACTAGAAATTTACAAAAACATCACCAGTCTTAGTGTTCAGCCTTAAATTTAGACAAGGCTTTTTGGAAGCACAGACCTTCCTTTATTTTTTTTCCACCAACCAGGAAAGCAGTAGTGGTCAAGGAAGAGTGTCTTTGAATTTCTGTAATAAAATTTAATGTACATTTAGCTTCAGCAAAATGAATTCTGAAGAACCCAAATAAATTGTCAGCAATTTTTGAGAACAACGTGAGCCACTTGCTGCCTTTTTATTCTACAACATCTGATCATGCTCTCCTTCTACTTTTTTCTTTTGCTCTTATTTTAGACCAATTATATTCTCTGGTTATATATTTAAACATTTAATTTAATCCATAGAGTCTAGTGAATTCATCACCATTGTCTGATAATAAAACCTCTCCCTATGCCTCTTGGCTCTTGCCCTATGGTAAACAGAGATTTCTCCTTCTAAATGAATTCAGCATAGTTAGGAATGAAACACAAGGAGAAGTTTCACATAAAATCACATTTCAAATGCCCTGTCCACGTTCCAGATACTTTTATAATGTAACCTACCAAATTTTAAGTGCAGGTTCCTACCTCTCTTCTCCTCTCCCTGAGCAGCCAGTGACCAGTAGGTTCTACTCCAGTGTACACAGCATTTGGAGACAACCATTTCCCATCTCTCCATCCACTTCCCATTTGTATAACACATATCTTCAATTAGCCCTCACACCAACCTTTACGCTTAGATTGTTGATGTTCCTAAAGTAATGTCGGTGGGTTTCAACATTACATACTTAGAACCTTTAATTTCAAATCATACCACCTCCCTCTACTTACCCAGAGCATAAAAAACCAACCAGAACAAAAGGACATCACATTGCGGAGGCAGAAAACTGAGAATATGTAAAGGCCATTTTAAGGTTTACATGTTGCGTGATGTTTCAACTCTATTAAATATAGCTCAGTACCAGAAAATATGATTACATATATCATTAACTGTACTAAAACAAATTATATTTGAGTTTCTGAAAAGATAGTGCACTGCTAGTGGAACGTAAGTGGATTGCCTGACTCATTCAGGCTGAAGGTTAATCCTAGAGGTTTCAGAAACCAAATGGAATAAAAGCAAAAATCCCCACACCACCACTGAAGAACATTTCACTAATTATATGCACTTCTATACAGCCCCCAAACTTGATACAAATGCTTTACAAAGAAAAACAGGGTGACAGTCTAGGTTGTGAAGTTTATCTATATGCCATGTACTCAGCTAGTTCTGGAAGCAGCAGTGGGTGACCCGTTCCCAGCCTGCTGGGAGAGCCCAGTATCTGATGCGGTTGTTGCGCTGCAAGTTCACATAACAGTCCTTCCCACATCTGCACTGGTGGCACAAACATATCAAACTCAAACATCTTGAACATGCCAGGGCAGTGTATCAGCTGGCTCACACAAAACAAACTATATTCCCTGTTTTATGACTATGTTGACATTGTATGCCATGCTCCAGCTATGTCCTGATTTGAGATGATACCTGAATGATAAGTCCTCTTTACTGCGTTTTCTTCTCCCCCTCTTCTCTCGAGGTGCATCACTTTCCTAACGAAGGCTAGAAAGAAGCCACGTTGTATCCAAGGAGATCCTCTAAATTAAAAGTCTGACAGGCGAGGACTGTTGGAGCATGCATATATCCCAAGGTGAGGATTCTGGAGTATATCACAGATGGCATAACTACTGCAGGTATCCAAAGCTTAGCTTAATCTACTTCAACATCCTAAGAGCAACAACTAGGAGCCTAAAGAGAAAAGTGTTTGGATTTCCTCAGTGAACACCTTTGTCCTTAACCTTTGCTAACTTTATGCCCTTAAACACAAAGAAATGTATTCCTCTTATCCTCTATCAGGGCTATCAATAATCTTCGGCTGTTCTTTGGAATTTTGTTAACCTCTTTAGATATGGTGATAACCACCTTTTTAGCTGTGGTGAGAATGCCAATAAACAACTTTGCAAAATATGTTTCCTTTTATTAATTTTAAAATACTTTTGAAATAATGATTACTATGTCGCTTCTTTATTAATATTATTTGAAAAATTAGGTGGAACTTCATGCACAGATGGTCAACTTCTGTTAATCTAATTGTAGCTCTCCAATTCTACCTTCGCTGGAAGTATTTCATCTGCAAAATGAACTGTCCTAAACAATTGGTTTGCAAAATAATTCACCTGAGCATCACAACATTTCTCTAAAATGTGTACCTATTCATATTTTTGAAGGTATTGTCTAACCTGTTCCAGATGCTTTTATGCCTTTATGCTGACAGATCATTTGGCTTGGGTTTTGATCCTAGGTCCTCTTCTTTGCACTGTTGCTTCACGTTTCATTCAAAGTATTCCTTTTTTTATGAAAATTGGCATCCTCTAGGTGCAGTACCAGTTCTTCTGTGCCCCTTATCTTACCACAGGCTCTCTGATGAGCTGTCTGGCACACTGGTGACTCAAGGAGGACGAAGGCAGGCCACTGGTAGTCGTGTCTCCCCACACTGGGAATCTATATCTTTGACTGCTGGTCAGATGTCAAATTTAACAAACTTCACAGCACTCGTAAGGGCCTTTGTCGTTACTCAGCCTGGATAACATGCATTATTTGATTTCCTTTTCTTCGTTCTGGCTTGATGCCAAAGGCCATTCCAGCTTTTATAAAAGCAAAACTTCTCAACTAATGTTACGCTTTGTTTTCAGAAATTATTCATAGGACTCAAATCCGTTTGTCACAGTACCGTAGAAGTAAATATATTGATACTAGCAAAATAATAACATAAATTACTAGCTCTCAAAATAACACCAATGCTGAAGTATTTAAATTCACTGTGACTCCATACAGCAATCTATTTTTTTTAAATGGTCTTCTGGAGTGACATTCTTACCATATTCCTATGAGGACTAATGTTAATCTGTTCAACGACTAGACAAAAGTATTTCTGAAGCTGTAGATCAGATAGCTGATGTATCTCAGACTAGTATCAGAGAACAAAACCAAAAAATGGCTCACAGCTAATAATTCTAAAGATAAAATATGAAGCAAAATAGCTTTAGCTGCATTAAGCATAAATGTACAGAGACTCAATTTCCCACTCATTCTCATCTCTGAGGCATCTCTTAAACTGCGTATTTGGTGAATTCAGTAATTACGTTAGTTGAAAACTGAAGCATGAACAGTGAAATGAAAAAAAATACGTAATGATTTGTTCTGTGGCCAACAGATGTGATGAAACAAGATTTCCTACAGAATGAAGTCCTACTTCTCTCATGCTCCTTAAACAAAATAATTTCAGCTTCTCTCCCAGCACATGTACTTCCTGACATCTCTTTTGGGCAGGAGACACCACCTGCTGTGCTTAGCCTGGAGGTATGTACATGTTGATTGCTGCCAAGGAAAATATATAACAGCTTTCCACTCAGGAGGGCACTGTTTTGGGTTTTTCCTCTTTACTGAGCCACGGACATTGTGAAACTTGTACGAACTCAATTATCTTCAAGGCTCACAGAAAACCTCCCTCCTATTAGTGGGAGCTAGTACAGCAGTTCAAAACCTGATGTAGAGGACTGACAGGCAGAAAGGGGTTGTGCAATCCTTGTTTCCTTAGGAAACAGTAAAATGTTACGCCAAATTAAAGTTCCATTACATTAGCAGTGCTGGCAGCACAGGCTCTATGAAAATTTCATCAGCTTATTAAATTTATTGAGTTATGTAACATAGAACTGTCGTAATATAGTCAAATATACATTAAAAGTTTATCCTAAAATGTTTATTTTGAATTTTATATGTACCCTGCACACCATAATTTATATATATGATGTGTTCATGTGGGAAATAAGTCCCCAAAAGTATTTGAACTGTATTAATGATTTTTTTTTCAGCTGTAGGTTCTCATCAAAACAGAAACCAATCTAAATGGGTGATGAGATACTCTGATCCTTGCACACTTCCAAGGCTGAGCAGCTGGAGTACAAACTGACAGTAGTTGGTACCACAGGTATGTCTGAACACAGCCCCAGGCCTGTGCCTAAACCAGGCAGAGCAAGGAGCTGGAGCGGTTCCCAAGCCAGCTCCAAGAGCCGTTCTGTTAGCTACTCTCTCATGAGTCTTCACAGCTTCTACTTGCTTAAATTTTATCATGAATATAAACAGGCTTTAGCTTTACTCTGTATTGAAAGCAAAGGTCAAACAGGATTCATGTCTTGCCCACCCTACTGCTGTCTTTTCCATGCTTTCCCCAAGGGTGGACTGGCTTACACCAGAATCTCAAGTCTCTGAAATTCTGCTCTTTAAGACCCAGAGTTGCTTAAATATTTCCTTCCTACAACATGACTGTTCATTCTCTTCTTAGTTACACTCCTGAGAAACAACAAGTCCAGGTTTGGTTTGAGCAGATTGGACAGACAACTCTCCTTGTTTGCTTCAGGTGGTTTCCATTCAGGGAAAGCCTCTGAAAAATCCCTCTGACACCTCCTGGTTTCTGCACTGCTCATGAGGAATTTCCAGGTTCCCCTTCCCAGCCCTGCTCTGTGAGGCTGAGCAGTGTTGCTGGCAATCAGCTGCTTGTTTTACCTGTAAGAACATCCACAGTCTGATTGCTCCTGTCACAATTTCCCAGATGCAGTTTGGCTATTACATGCAAATGCCTCTTATGAAATGACTATACAAAGCTAAATGAAAGCCTCCTGTCAAAACAGAGATTGTGATAAAGATGCTGCTCGCAGAGCCAACACCAAATTCACATAGACATATTCCCAGCCTGCACAAACATCACTCACTTTGAAAAGTATGGTTTTCCATTTTCTATAAAATGGGATCAGAAATACACAGGTTGCATCCCACACCTTAAGTATGATCCTCAAGACAATTTCTCTAAGAATTGGGTATCAGGAGGCAAGTAACTGACAGCAAGTTAATGCAGCTCAGGAATGTATTCTAATAACTCACAAGTGGTCTACCGAAGCACCTAATTTAATACTTGAACTTCCTAAACAGTAGGCCTGAAATATCAATACCATACATTTCACTCTTCCAGGACTTCTCCACACAAGAACATGACCAGTTGGTTCAGCATTGCTCAACTGAATTTCACTACAAAAACCAGTAACGGGGATTTTGTAAAGTAATGTTGCAGGCACATAAAAGCACACACACACACTCAGAGACACAACTGGAACATACCTAAGACATGCACGCTGCCACAAAAGGGAGCAGGGCTCAATAGCCTAAGCAAGAAGGAGATTTCAGTCATAAGCCACTGTTCTCACCCAAGTTTGAACTTCAAAATATAACTGAAATAGAAATAAAGCTGACTCTCCTTAACCACCATGAAATGAAACATATACCATTGCTACCAGTATCTATTACTGTTTAATTTAAGATTAAATTCTTTATTAACTCCAGTGCATGTTGTGGCTATAGAAGAGAATTTTAATTTAGAAGAATATTTTCATCTTCAAACTCTGTTGTGAAATAGAGGAAGGAACATTTTCAAGATGCAATCAAGTCTGTGGCCATAAATTGTTGTGCTGGCACCTGCTGCCATTATCTCTTTTCCCTGTGCAGACCTGGTAGAGAGATGGTAGCTGGTGAGTTTGTCACCCTCACTGCTCCACACCTGTGATTTTTATAGAAGAAAATTACTCCCTGCTTATAAGATTACTGGATTAGGTAGTATTTTGCTATGGTTAAGAACAGGCTGGTAGGAATCTGGAAGATCTGTAAGGGGTAGATGTGGTTAAACAGCCCATACTTTCAGCCTTCTTTGGCTTCTTTAGGGAAGCCTAAGTGAAGAAAATAATGGCTTGTGGAAGCTTAGTGGCCTAAAATTCTTTTTTCTAATGTCAGATAATTGAGCATTGGATTTCAGTGGAAGCTATTACTCCAGAAGGATTGAAACAGTGACAGAAAGAGAAACCTGAGCTAAGAAAAATGGGGTAAAATGGAAAGGAGGAGAATGAAACAAAAAATCTCAACAGAAAAATAGAGATAGGAAACACTTGGGCCATCTAGATCAGTTTGTTTCCCTCAGCAGTACACATACATCACCTTGCACAATTTCATACTTTGAATATCTATTTTTGACAGAGCTCTAGAAACAAATTCAAGTTTCAAAATGAAGTTATCTCTAGTAAAAACAAGAAGTCTCTGCAGGCCACCACCCCTCTTGTTTCTGCAGAGAAGAATACCTCTACCAATATTTTTTTGGTGAAGGCGATTTCCTATGCCACTACTCAGATGAAAAATGTGGCTGCCTCTCCAGAAGTGCTCTGCAGTTATAGACTCTGGTGATGGCAGACTCAAGTCTATCAAGAACATTAGACAATCCAGCTACCACCAGTCTCACCTCCAGCTGTGGAAGCCACTTTTCTAATCCACAGTCTATCCCATAGCATATCTCCTGGGGGAACAGCCGACCTGGCTGCTGCCAAAACAGACTCACTGCTTTCCCATCAGCTCCCCACACAGCTCTTCTCATCAGGACAGCACAGAACAGACAGCAGGTGGTCTCTCTCCTGTCCACACATGATGTGCACCCAAAAGCTGAACTCTTCACACCATTATTTCAACTAATATGAGATTTTTCTGTGTTACTTCAGCAGTATCACAGTGAGTCATAATCTAATTTGAAGAAGCAATTGCTCAAATCTTGATGTTATTCTGGCATTTTCAACGCTCTGCATTTCAAGAGAGATGCTAATAAGTTTTGGAGAAACTTTCAAAGGTTAAAATAGTAGCCAGGATACACTCTGTATTAGCCAAATACTTTAAAAGAGATTATTGAGATTCTCTGAAGCATATTCTGTGAGAGCCATCAAATATCCCATCCTACTGCATCCACTAGAGTGACTACAATGGGTATCACCCAGAAGAGGACAATTCCATTAAAATCTATCTTGTTCATGCATGCAGATGGCATTAAAAAGATAAGGAACTGTTAGCAGTACTGCCTTTTAAATTACCATGATGCAGGATTAACAGAGTACATGTAACTCAGCAACTTGTTATACCTCCTCTGCAAAATCAGGTATGCACTATTGAATCATTAATAATTCATCTTTTGATCAGATTGTTGTCCAGCTCTCAGTTACAAAGTACTATGCTTCTGCTATTCTTTTTCAATTTTAGAATGGTATTATTTTGAGGAATAAGCATGAAATCTCATCTTTAAAATGGAGAGCTATATCCCACAAAGCTCTCAAGCAAACTCAGCATGGACCAGGAAACCAGCTGAAGGTGCACTTGTAATGTGCAGTTTAGTCATCCTTGAAGTGATAAACAGGAGAATTATATATCAATACATAAATATTCTTAGAATGAATATGTAATTTATGTTTTGGTATTTGGTGTAATTAGGACAGTACATGATGTTAGTGGAGTCATTACCAGTATTCTGCACTTAGTCCTTGAATCAACAACTCAAAAAAATGTTTAAGCTGAAGACAAGTTTCTATTTAGTCGCAGTTGTCAAACTTGCCTCAGGCAGGACCTGAAGAATTTTAACCTTTCTGGTTAGTCAAAAGAAAGCTAAGATGAAACTGTATACTCTGCAAATACCAGCAGACAATAACAGATTTCATACTATCCACAAAGGTTTTGAGTGGGATTCATACAGCCTATTGTTTAAAAAGTCTGTAGTATAAACATTAATCTGTGATCTTAAGTCCGTTTTTAGTGAATAAGTGTTTTTAATAATGCAAGTATCAACAAATGGAGCATCTTACTGAAATATCTTTTAAAAAAACCCCATGCATTTCAAATTAATTTCTATATCAAGGAAAGGTTCTGTGGTCTGCAACTATCTAGTAATTGCTTTTGGGTCTTAAAATCTACAAGTAACTACTGCTTTGCATAATTATTGGAAGGTCCAGTAAGCACTATTTTGCAGAGTTAGTCTATTTATAACGAAAAAAACACACTGTTCTTGATGCAAAGTGAAAAGTCACATATCAAAGATGTCAGAGTCCTGCAAGGCCATTTGGCACACTTTATTTTCATCCATATGAATCACTTTTTATTTACTTGGGAAAACTGGCAACATGTAAAAGGGCATTAATGTCTTGCCTTGATTCAAATAGATTTCACCACCCGTGATCTAAGTGCCTGACAGAGACTCTTCCCTCCTCAAGAAAAGGAGGTGATGTTTGACCCCCAACATCAATACCAGTGGTTGGCTAGACAAATGTCTGGATAATCTTCCTCCCACTGGCTCTGCCTAGGGAGTGCAGAGTGTTGACTCATGAACAAGGGAAACGTTCTGAGCATCTGCAAGTATCCTGCTCCTCATCTACAATAAATTATGTGGTTTATGCAAACAGTGCTCTTTCTGGGCAAACTACAGTTTAATTTTTTTTTGCAAATGAAGGGCTTGTAGATTATTTTGGCAGCTTGTATACATCATGTCTGTTACTTCAGTTACTGTGTTTCCTCCAAGGCTACTGGCTTTTGTGACCCACTCCAGCAAAGACTTCTCTGGATACCCTCAATTCTGAAATATCTACACCTGATGCTCAGTATTTGCTGCGGGTTTGATAATGATTGTACTCACTGCTTTGCAATAGCTACATATGTGCTTCAATACTGCCCTACCAAAGTCAAAGCGTCACCAGTGGCAGTAGCACTTGGGAGGTGCCTTTCAGTAGCATGCCAGTCACATTTTAACCCCAAGCAGGTGCAAAAGTACTCAGCCATGTTAAGAAACTGTAGCAGTAACTACACTTAAGTATGCACGTAGCTGCAAACACAAACCTTTAAAAAATAAGTGTTGAAGGCACACAGTCCTACCTATTTCACAAGAAAACTTGTCGAAGACAGAAATACAGTTGATTCAGGCAGTCTTAGCTGGACATACTTCATCTTTTCACAGTCTCTACTGTGTCAAACACCTGAGTAAATTATAACCCTAAACAAAATTTTCTCAACAGAAAAATTGCACAATAAATTACCTGGCCTGTTGCAATGTATCAGTGTATCAATCAATAACTCCGTTTCTGCAAATCTGCAGCAGTTTTATAAGATATTGCTGTGCACAGTGCTATTGAAAAAAAAATCTGTTGGTTTTCCTTTAAATACAAAAATCTCAAAAGCAGAATTAACTGCACAGTTGGGAAAACTGGTGCATATCCAAAACAGATCACAGGTGAAGATCTTTTATCAAGAACACAATGCTGTACATTTAAATTTCTACCAGTCTGCTCCACAAGAGGAGCAGACCACTCCAACAATACAAGGATAAGAATGTGGAGCAGCAGAAGCTGAGGCAGTTGAGTAATTCATCTCTCTTGAGAGGAATAAGACATGACTGCACTCTGTACTGGCTGGCACAAACTCTTACACAACAATCTACTATGTGGAAAACAGATTGGCCTTTATACTTTGCTTAGGCCTGTACCAAGAGCATCTTAAAATACTTCAGTAATTTGAAAATGCGTTCGATATAAAAGGCAGATGCGTAGTTATAGAGATGAATGTATAATAAGCAGAATCTATCCTATGAAGGCCTTTCCAGGGAAATGATTATTGGAACTGATTCTGGTCATTTGAAAATATCCAAAAGGAATTGTGCAAGATTGCTGGCAAGTATTTAGTCTGAAGTAACAGTTATATCCAGACAAATCTAATCTTTCATGCTTAGAGGCATTGCAATGAGGAAGAGACACAGAAATACAACTACATATGAAAAGCACTATATATGAAAAGCATTGAACGTCTGAATATTTAATTAGCTAGTAGCATACTTCAAAGAGCTTTCTAGATGAGATGCTACAGCTTATGCAATAATTAACACACCACCATTACTCCTGCTGAACACTTGAAAAATTATTTACTTGCATCTCAATCTTCTCTTCAAATACGTAAGAGTCATCGTGCTCGGTCTTACTGCAGATTCATGTCTATGAGTCACAGTGAGAGAGGCACACAACAAGCACCTTGTGCCACTTTCCTGCAGCCTTGGCCTCAGTGCTGAGTTCTTCCAGAGAGTGCTCCTCTGTGGCAGCTCAGCACGGCTCAGCATCTCTCCCAGACCTGAACAAAACACGAATGACTGGCAGATCCTACAAACACTGGCTAATCCCGTAAGGTCAGAGAGTAATAGGGAGGCTGCAGTGTTGGGTTCCAGTTGTGCTGCCCAACCCCCAGCCTCTCTGTCATTTAACATGACAGGCACTGTCTAAGGATGGTGATCAGAGCTATATGCTTAGCATGTGACCTGCTCCCTCTCAGCACCCCAGGAGCTCAGGAGAGAGCTGTGCAGGAGACAGGTGGCTTACTCCCAGCTGCTTCCTTCCCTGGGGAAAAGTACTGAATTACATTACCCCTGACCTGCAGCTCAGCGCAGCTGCACAGACCCACAGCACTACCTGATGAGCTCGCAGGCAGGTGCCAGCAGGAGATTAAGCAATGCTATCTGCCACTGCAGGCAAGTGTTCACTTCTGCACTCACACCTCCCACACCCCTGTAAGGACCTTTGTCCTTTATTTTGCTTTTTTTTTCCCAGCCAAAGAATAAAAGTAATATTCCTCTTTACTGATGACAGAAATAAATTAGAAACAGCAGGAGATTGTGGCCATTTTGAATGAAGACAAAAAGCATCAGGTATATCCAGCTGCTCCTGGGATCACAAGTTCATTCATACAGAACAATAAGCAGTTCTTTAATAAGAGAGCAACAGCATGTACCATGCCAGTTATGGGTTTATTGGTAAGGAAAGTATAACATGTACTTGGACAATTGAGTGTGAAGAACAATGCAACAAAGGTGGATAAACTCTTTCTCAAACAGAAAAGGAGTGTGAACAATTTCATGGATCTCATCTCAGATATGGCACACGTTTCAGGAATGAAAGATCTGTCTCATGAATATTTGTCCCACAGAAAAAGAGATGCCCTTGTAAGCACAGAGGGCAGAACCCCTATGAACACCTACTTGCAGCAGTGTGCATTGCTGCAAGTTTGAGAAAGACACCACAAGGCCAGCCATTGGCTCCCACAGATCTGGCTGGTAAGAAGCTTCACTTGTATGTAAATCATACTAAGAGCCTAAGCACAGCTGTGTAAGGACTGGAACTAATACAGTGCAGTATGGTGCCATACTCATAATCCAAATGGAAAGGCATTGCCAAACTTCCAGAACTCCGATCAGGCAACCAGAATTACAAATAACTATTAATAAGCTGCACTTACGTCTTTGTTAATGTAGAAACCAGTTTTATAGAATGTAAATAAAAACAGCTTAACAGAAGAGTTAGCTCTCTCCAGAAATTATGGGATAAATCAAGGTCCAAAGTATGTGTGCCATTTCACTAGCATTGCGCAGTCATGTCATACCATACAATACGTATACATTAATGACACAGTATACAACCTATATACTTATATACAAAAAGTCATGTCATTGCAATTTAGAAATGGCAAAAAGATCCAGATAAGTATTTGACTGTAAGAATGAATTAAACAGTAAAATTGGAGATTTTTGGGCTATTTGTCAGAGAGGTTAGCTAAGGATGACTGAAAACTTAAGTCTAATCTACATTAATCTGTTTGTTAAATTACAGTTAACTGAAGCAGTATGTGAAATAAAAATGCAAGGAGGTATTTCACAAAAAAACCTCAAACTGCAATGAATATGAAGAATTACTGTCATTTGCTTATATTACTCAGATCCCTTGGATCCAGTCCTACAGAAACATTCAACAAAACAGCTTATCGGTATATCAGTCAAAGACACCAAAGTTCAGTCTCTCAGAAAGATTACTTTAAAACTGTATGTAAGAGCTGAAAAAATAAAAGTCACCAACCTCTAAGGTAGACTCTGTTTCACTGCAGATCCAGAGGCAGTATCTAGAATTGAATAAAAACAGGGTTCAGTTGTTTGCTCAATACTCAGTTCTTCCGATTGTTAGAATTTGTTATGCATATTTTCATAATGTTGTCATACAATCAGCTTTTCCCAGATGTTGCCAGCATTCATAAATATGTGGGTTTCCAGTTAGTCACTTTTTTGTATAAAGATAGGACATAGCCATAAAATTCCCGGGCTTAATCCTTCTGCTGCTGCTGACATGGGCAGAATATCAGAGTATTTCCCATCTATAAAATTTCTGTTATTTCTAGTCCTTGCAAACTACTGCTGAGAATATGTGGACAAAACTAATTTTAATAATTTTCCTAGTCTTACAGAACCACAGACACAAAAAGCCTCACTTTGCCATACCTAAGTTTTATTCTCCATTCACTCCCTTGCTGAGTACATATTTGCATGGTCAGAAGTCTTAGTAACTCTGAAAACTGGTTTTCAAGAAAGACATTTATCTCAAGTAAGGAAGTCTTTGGAGTAACAAGTTATTGAGTATACTATCAGAATAATGCAATATATTCTGTCATTCTTTCAGCTCTAAATAGAAAGGTTTGTATGCTTGCTTCATGCTTGATTAGCTGGGTTGGAAAATAAATTAAAACACAGAAAAAATCCAACATCAAATTTTGAATGGTTTTCTGAAATGGCAAGTATTTTAAGAATGTCAATTTCTTATTAGAGTTCTCTAGGCTAACTATGCATTTTTCTAAAGCAAAGGCTTGAGAACTATTTACTACCATTTTCAGTGAAACTCCCTAACCCTACTAAACAATAGCCTTTCTATAACTTTCCATATATTATTTTTTGTCATCCCTTTATTTTACACCAAACTCTGCACTTGTTAAAAGATTTACATTCATTTATTTTAACTGAAGCTTATGACTGCTGTGCAATGTAAGAAGCAAAAAAAGGTTAAAGAAATCACCAGCAAATTTAGTCCTCATGGCTCAGCAGCTCCTCACTTGCCAGGGCACAGCAGAGGGAATGAGATACTCCAGCAAGATTCAGTCCTGGTCACTAAATAAGCCATCACCCACAAACAACTCTGGGAACCATCAAGCCCTACTCTTCTTTTGTATTTAAGCAACAGCATGGGAAGCCTCAGTATTTCTGTCTATTGGTACCTGAACTGAGCCACTGAGCTAGCTGGGAAAGCGATGGCATTCATTTTACAAGGACTCACAATATTGCATCAGGTGTTATGAAAATATGATTTGAAAATTTTAGCTCGTAACATAATGAAGACAGGCAGAATAATTTTTTTTCAGTTTCACCCCACTTTTACCATTCACAGTGGATTGTAGTGATTTGCACAAATCTCCATACATGAAAATTTATAGAAAAACACAGAGAATTTTAGAACATCTTCACTTTTTCCGCCTCAATCACACTGTGAAGCAAGAGAGAGCTGTGATGGATAAAGATTACTGTTGAACTCAATAATGCCTAAGCAATTATAAGGAGACCTTGAAAACACCACTTTCAGACTTTGCTAATCAGGAGAACCCATCAGTTCAGCACCAGGCACTGGCTGTGCACAGCAATGGTGAAAAAAGGCCATTATAAATTAACCTCCACTCAGAGAAAAGCCCTTTTGTAGTACTTGTCCTATATATGAATCCATTGTGGAGGACACTATAGAAGGAGTATGTCATGCAAAACATCACCCATGGACAAGAAACACAGGGAAAATAAGAACTTTACCAAGCTGAAAGGTGATTACTTTGTTTATCTCAGAGAGATACTTGTATCTCCATGATCTACTTAGGAATGGCTTCTGGCTGGGAATACAGTATGCAGAATCCTGCATAAATAAAAAACATGCATTGTTTTTTGTGCTTGTCAAGGAGCTTAGATATTCCAAGTTTCAAAGATACACAAAGCTATTGCCTGTCTAGAGATATTAAGGTTCAATTGAAAAATCAATATGCTAGTTTTTCACATTAAAAAAAGGATCTTGGTGCCAACCATTAGACAAAACATTTCTAAAGGTATAAATTGTATTAAAATTTCAGTTCTGACTCAGAACATTACAGACTTCTAACATTTTTCTAGTAGCTTTAGTCAAACTGTTAGTGATCATTTGCCACCCTTCCATAAAGCCTTCCTCTGCATTTTCACCTAATCCTTTTAAGTACCGCTTTTCTTCTTCCCACACATATGGCCTTTCCTACATGTCCTTCACATACCAAAAAAAAAAAAAAAACACAAATAAAAAACCCCAACAACAACAAAAAAACCCCTTAAAAACTGGAAAAAAGATTATGTAGCTTAGCTCGCTCTTTAGCTCTTTCTGGGACTATTGTAGAAGTCACATCAGTCTTCCTTAAGCTCAGATGTTAACCTAACTCACCTCAAATGCTGAAGGCCAGGCTTAGATTCAGCTGAAAAACATGTGCATTCACAGGAAGGTATGCACTAGCGTAAAAAATTTCCAATCACAGAATTATCTACAACCCTAGAAAAACCCCCGAAGGGTAGCGCAACACTGACACAGGAAAATACTAAAGGCACGAGCCAGAAAATATAAGTCACAGTGTAAAGGAGTGAGTCAGGTAAAATCATTTTTAGCAGCAGTAAACAGAAGAAAAAGGACGATGTGGTACTGGGAACCAATTAAGAAAGTGGAAGTAAGCCAACTGTGCTAGAAAACTTGTAAAAATGTCTCTAAGTGGATTTATGAGAAGGCAGTAAGGGACCCCCACCATTAGCATGCCACTTGTCCTTGCACCAGTGTGCTACTGACTCATCGTAACCTCACCCATCTGCCCCTCCAGTTGTCCTTGGGAAGTACTGACACCACCAGGCTGCAGACTCAAAGGATGCTGAAAGGGTGAGCGCACACCAGAGAATGGAACACATCCCAGAAAGTCTGTGTATTAACTGTACCAGTAACTGCAGCGAGCTGGACTGACACAACAGCTGTATTTTGATTAGAAAGTTAAGACTATAGCTAAAGATAAACCTTAGCTCCTCACATCACTCAGCACTCCCTCTGTACCTGTAACAGAGGCACAGCACCCGCAGTCCCAGGCTGAGCACCAGAGCCCTGCCTGCCTTCAGCAGAGCTGCTGCAAAAGATACCAAAAAACACATCTCCAGCTGCCATCACCAAGTTACAATGAGGTTAAGCAATTTTTAAAATTGTTTTGGTTAATCACGGCAACATCTCATCATCTTCTACTGGCTGCAGGCTGTTCCATTAGATATTGAGGTCTGCAAACAGGGGCAACTAGATCTCTGAGCAGTGGAGATCCAAGGTCTCACCCTTCTATAGACGAGCCCACTGCAAACCCAGACTGTAAACACGTCAACTCAACACTGCAAAAGAGAACACTGTCAGCGTGCTAAGAGCCTCTGCAATGCTTGCTCCCTGTTTATTCTGATTTTAACTCAGGGCCGAAGCTTAAGTCACTGCTTTCGCAGGGAATTAAAAATGAGTATTATAAGTTATGCATTCATATTGGAGGTGTATCACAAAGCAAGGAGACAGATACGGCTCCTGCCTGGGAAATTACAAAGGCTCTTATCCTGAAAAAATTTACATATCAGGAACTTTATTCACATAAGTCATCATGCAGGATCAGGACCTTATTTAATCTTTCTTCAGAAACTGAGCCTATACAAACAGCACACAGATGCTGTCTCCACTTTCAATAGCAAGTCATTCATTTTATATCCCCGTTCTACCACTAATTTAGCTGTAGTGCTGCTAAGAGGATTTCCAACATATTAAAGTATTATTGAAATAACAGAAACTATTTGCATTTGAAGAGTATATTGTCTATTCCAAACAATACAGCAGGAGATCCCCTCCATGTATTAAGAAATCTCTAACTAATCACTTTAAGCAATGATGCTACCCATTGGAGAATATGAAATTCTGTTCAAAACCTTCTTCATAAACCATTCTTTATGCAAGACAGAAATGGATTCTGGCAAGGCCAAAAGGATCTGCTTGTGGCAAGCTAAGTGTAAGTATGAATTTCTGTTGCTATAAATGGAAAAAGAGGTTAAAAAAAAAAAGAAGAAAAACAAAGATGCTCGCTTTTTGACAAAGTTTCTTCTTTTTGATTAAACCACCCTTTGTTCTAGAAAATCTGCAAGCTGGTTTTGTTAGTATTGTTCCAGAAACCATGTGATAACATAAACTTTAATTATGTAAGTTACCATCCTACCACATACTACAGCACTAGAAAACACTAAAATCCTCTTTGTAACATCCTCTGGGTGTGACATGTAGTAATCCAAATGTCTCAGCAGGGAACAAGTCAGAACCACTCTAAACTGCAAGCCCTCTCAATTCTATACTATTTTAATGCTGAAGAAACATCAGAAAACCAAGAAAATAATTTATTTCATAGCTACTCTCACCACCTACATACCATTTATTGACAGTTGGGCAATTAAATTATTCTCTAAAAATATGGGAATATTTAAATGGCAACCAATATGGAATTAGTAAATTTTATTCTACACTCAACATCAAGAAATTCCCTTTGTGCTATTTATTGTTAAGCGGTATTTTCAAGCTCTGACTTTGCTGACATTCGTGTACCTTTAAATTTCCAGTTCATTGAAGGACAGAACTAGATTATTAGCTGTTGGATTTCAGTGATCCAATGAGCATGTTTGGACACCCATAAGTTTTGAGTATACATTATACTTTGAGCATTAAATGCATAAGATTTTGTGAGGTGTCCCTGTTCTAACATGTGCTGATTATGGCTGGGACAGTTAATTTTCTGCACAGTAGCTGGTATGGAGCTGTGTTTTAGATTTGTGCTGGAAACAGTGCTGATAATACAAGGATGTTTCAGCTGTCGCCAAACAGTGTTTACACAGAGTCAAGGCCTTTTCTGCTTCTCACCTCACCCTGCCAGTGAGGAGGCTGGGGAGTTGTGAGGGGACACAGCCAGGACAGCTGACCCCAACTGACCACAGGAATATCCCAGACCATGCGGTGTTGTGCTCAGCATATAAAGCTGGGGAAAAAAGGAGGAAGAAGGGGATGTTTGGAGTGATGGTGTTTGTCTGCCCCAGTCACCATTACCTGTGATGGAGCTCTGCTTTCCTGGGGATGGCTGAACACCTGCCTGCCCATGGGAAGTGGTGAATGAATTCCTTGTTTAGCTCTGCTTGCATGCACAACTTCTGCTTTACCTATCAACTGCCTCGACCTCAGCCCACAAGTTTTCTCACTTTTACTCTTCTGATTCTGTGTCCCCCATCCTACCAGGCTGCTGGTGCTTAGTGGCCTGCAGGGGTTAAACCACATAGCTCTTAACCCGGGTTGGGTCCCAACCGCAGACTCAGACTCCTGTGAACAAGTTTCATTCACAGAGAAGTAGTAACAGCCAGACAAGTGAGATCACTCTGTGCACTAGGTCATTATAAGGGTACATCTATAAAGAATTAGGTGGTATTTCAATGAGGTACCAGTGTTTCAGCTTAGGATGGTATTTCCAGAATTTAATACCAAGGATGTTCTTCACCATTGACCAGAGCAATTACCAGCCCAGTTAAGGCTAGATATGAAAAGTGCTTTCCTATTTCACACAAAACATATCAGGAAGTGGAAAAAATCAAGTTTACTAACTCCCTCATTTTCATGTATTGTATCACTACTGTATTTGCTCTGAAAGATAATGGGAGAGTTTGAAAAAATAGCTGCAATAGAAGCATTTACTGAAACCAAAAGCATCAAATCAAAAAGGTTCACCAGAGTGAACCAAGCTCAAACAATTTATCAAGGCCCTCCAAATTTAGGGATGTCAAAGATCTGTAATATATTTCTCCTAGTACACGAAAGGAAAATAATCTTTTACCCTCGAGAATAATGTTAGCAAAGTGCATTCAACCAGCTCAGGCTGAGTTATGCTAACAACCCTGTTCACCTCTGGACATGCAGACCTTCAATCCATCACTGTAGAATTTGATAAAAATGTTCTGAGAACTGCCAGAGGTTCATATTTAATTATCACTGGAATCAATAGAAAGAAATATTGCAGAAAATTACATGTTCTACATCATTTCAGTTCCCTGATTCCTGACTTCTGGGCTTCAGAGGCAGCCTGCATTACCTTCTAAACCCTAATTCATCTGGTTTAGAAAGAGTAATTAATTTTTACTCCAAAGAATATAAAACTGTCACCACTTCAAAGTATGTTCCACAGGCCTGGATTTACTGGGAAGAGCAAGGAGCTGCATTTGCCCTTGTTTCTATCATGCAGAACACCAATTAAACAAATGATCCAATTCTTCATTACAGGCTTTTCAGCTGGTTAGTGCATGCTTAAGGACTAAAAAGAGATCTGGATCTAGCTCTACTTATGAAATGAGAAAGGACATTGTATCAGCTCCTTGGAGCAACCAAACAATTTTTAGTAGGAGTCAGAGAAGCGTTGCCTTAAACTTTCTTTCTGGTAGCAGGATCCTAATAACTTACTCAGTCTAAGAACTCATTTGGAAAACAAAAGCACTAATAATTCTGCAATCCTTAAGGTACTAATCGTTTCTCTGACAAAATCAGATGTGATATTCAAAATACTATTACCACAAGTATCAAGCCTCAGGAATAAACATACTAGTGCTTGAATGGCATACAATAAAATAACCTAAAAAAAGGAAATTAAGTATTTGGGTATTTGTTTTTATTTATTGTGCATGGCACTGAACAGAGCTGCTAAAAGCATGATACATTAAAAGCACTTCATTTTTATTTGTGAAATACTGTTAAGACATTTTTATTAAGAAAAGGTACCTGTGTACAAGACACAAGACACTTCTAGCCGTACTAGCAAGAAAATATCCTCTTTTATATCTGACTTGTGTTTCCATCTGGCTTAACAACTCACCTATGTGTACTAAACCAGAAAACACTTAGCAAATTTTATTTGCATTTATTTATATACTCATGGAGCAACAGAAGTTGCTGCATGAGCAGATGACTGAAGAAGCCTTAGATACATGAATCCTGCAGCTTCTCCTGTCTGCCTCACCTCTGTAAGAATTCCAGCTCCTCCTCTTGCCCTGCAGAATTATTCACTATCCCTACAACTGATCTCCACACTCTGTAAATCGCCCTCCGAGTGTCCCCACAGCCTGACATATATCTCACTTAAGAACTCAACAAGGTGTAGTAGGTGTGTGGGCTTTCAGCACAACAGGTAACCATGAGGTAACACTCCTCCTTACTGGGGTCAGTTGCAGTTATTTGGGGAAATTGCAGCTAGATACTGATGAATGCCTTAGCATGTCATGGGCTTTTCTGCCATTCTACTAATGTAAACCTCACATTTATATATAGCCAGGGCAAATCAGCTTCTCTTGGGTTAAATTTTTTTCCCTTTTTTTAACTTCTCTGAAATTAATAAATTAATGAAAGTATTACTTTATGTAAAATTACTTCATTGAGAAATGAACTGTATCATCAATTCCTGTCACATGAACTACCATCTCTAAATGTCAGATATTAATTCTAGTCAGATACTGATCACTTGGATTGGATTCAATCTGAATTAAAATTTAAACCATTTCTCTTCTATTATGCATTCCCTGATCAAACTACCTTTCCACAGAGGCATTTTTTGATGTTATAAATAAACATAAAACAAAGAATGTTTCCTTTAAGTCTAAAAATCTCATCAGTAATAAACATATATTTTCTTTCCTTACTGCCCAATTTCTGAAATATCAGCTCATATTCTATGCTGAATGATTTAATGATTTTATCTTGGCGCCCAGTTAACCAAAGTCTCCTCTGTAAAATCAGTATGTATGATTTCATGGTTTGGCAGAATTAGCATTCTAGACCCAGAAAATGCTAATGCTGTTTACCACATCATGCCTTAAAGTTCATCTCCTCATTTTTCTATTCAGCTGGCCTCCTGGGTTTAAAAGCTGAAAGTTAGAAACCTACCCATCTATTAGGCATGCAGTCAGATCAGAGCCTCACAGGATTTCTTGAATCCATTAGAGAATGTGTTGTACTACCAAGGAGTCATCTCCCTTCTGAACCAATACAGTAAAAACATCAAAATACGTATCTTACTGTTATGGTATATAGATTTGGACTTATGAGTAACTTCACAACAAAAATGTAACATCCTGAGTAAGTATCTGCTGAAGAGACTGACCTGTGCCCCAAGACAAACTAGACAGAACTATACACTTTTACACCTGACTGCCTCAAAGGAAGGCAATGTTTGAGTGAGCACAGGTGGAAAGGAGAAGTGGATGGAAGACACATTATATTTTTCTGCAGAACTCATGACCACAGTTACTATTTCCGCAAACTGGAGGAGAGTGAGAAGGATGACAACATAAGCACTATTACCTTAAATACAGGACAGTTAATGTGGGAGAATAACTGTTCTGAAGTTCTGATCATCTGTTTTCCATTTCTACAATTCATAAAAACCAGATTTCTCCACTAGCAAAAATAAACAAAGCACGGAATTTTAGGATTTTGGATGACATCACTGACAGGGAAGAAAACCAAGATAAGCTCTCAGGGATATAAATGGACCTATGTAATGAAAAATGAGATTAGGATGGTTAGGAAAGCATTGTGAAAGCTTTCCTGATTATGTATACTGTGTCACAACACAGAGTCCAGAGAGACTGGGGCTCTGTTATCTCTATCATGTCACACAGCACAACACAGCTCAGCCTGTGGGATGCTTCCACCTGGCCTGTGGGGCTTTTTTACCTGATCCAGAAGATGCAGATCAGCTGTCTGAATAGTAGACACAGCTCCAACAGTCATGTTTCTCCTTTGCTTGCAAATGGGCCCACACTGCGTGGCCGCTGCACACTCTGCCCGTGCATGACAGCAAGTGAGGCGTTTCCTCCTAATCACACACAGACTCCTAAAACTCCATTGCTGCAGCTGCCAGTGAGTCATGAAACTTGGATACAGCACAGCCTGAGCCATTTCAAAGTGCAGGGCTCAGTCTCCCCCGATTTCATAGTCAGAGGAAATCAGGACAGGCAAATGACAGGTGGGAAGGAATGAAGACACAGAGTAGTGCAGAGTAGCTGTTTATGTGTGTACAGATAAAATGTCTACTATTCTTATAATAAGGGGGTATTTTCTAGCCCGTGTATTATGAAACGTTAATAAAATTCTAACAAAGAATTACAATGAAAGCATATTTAGCTTCTAGTTGGCTCTCAACCCTCACAAGGGAGATATTCCGTGACTACTTTCAGAAACAAGCTAATGAATGATACCAATTAACCACAATTAATTACCAGTCTGGTTTTGTCCTCTGTCTCATCTATTTTACTTTGTTGACAGCCATTACTTTGCTCACAGCACCATGAGTGCCCACCTGAGGGAAAAAAGCCCCTTTGAACCCCAGAGAACTCCCTGATCATTACCAGGTTAAGAAAAGACTATTTACCTTTGCTTTGCTTTCCATCCCTTCTCCTCTTAGTAAGGATAAGGGAATAAAAAATACAAGGAACAAGCAACAAATCACTACTGAATATTAATTTCTGTTAAAAAAGGACCCACATCCCAAAAAGACCTTACCCTTATGTCAGAAGAAAGGAGGGAAAACAGACAAGTCAGCAGTGGACTGTGGCCCTCATTTAAGAGAGGACACGTTTGCTGCTCTGGCCCTTCCTGATAGCTACTCACTACCACCATGGACCGAATAGCTCCAGCAGTACCTGCCAAGAAAGGAGCTCTCCTGGACTGTCCTTCACCTCCACCTTAGGAGAACACCAAACTGAGTAAATGCATCTCCTCTTCTGCAGAAGAGATTGTTAAGGCAGTTCCTTCTACTGCACTAATTCCCTCCTACCTCTGAGGAGATCAGATCTTACCGATTCTCCTTGACAAAGAGAAAATTAAATCCTTTGTCCCTATTCCAGTCTTTGCTACAGATATTCAAATGCCTTCCCATTGCTCTAACAAGTCTTGAAAAGTCTTCCAGTGCTTATATCTCATAAAGAGTAAGAATTAGGAAAAATAAAGGTTGATTTCATTATGTGATGCTATGTTTATGTTACAAAGTTCTCTCTTACTTTTGTAGTTATTTCTAGAAAGCCTGTGCCAATAAATAAATTACTTCTTCCATCTGGGCTCTGATAAGACTTTCTAAAATAATAGCCAAATTCTGCCCTGACTGAAATCTCTGCTAGAATTTTCACCTATCAAATTGGATACAACACCCTGTAGTACAATCACAACACTGTCCACATCGTCCTACGTTTCTCTTCAAAACATGAACTTAGAGGAGGTCATTCATGGTTGCATATTACAAAAGTACTTCAAGAACAGATGTGCACTGCTTAGGAAACTCTCGCTCTCTCAAGCATGGTGCTTTGACCCTTGCCCTCCCCGACGTGGTCCCCTGAAAGCAGGGAGCATATGTTTGTACAAACCAAAGATGATGGATTGTATGAGGTGCAAAATCTAGATTTGATTTATTGTTTGCTTTCGTCCTCTCAGATATATGTTTCTATATCAAGGCTAAGCTTCAAAATCAAAGGTTATATAAGACAAAACAACTTTAAAGGAAGTTATAATCTGCCTTTTAACACCACCAAAAGACAAACTCTCTGTTCATACCTCTGTCAAACTCAAATTCTGTTTGTGTCAATGCTGAGTTGTGCCTCACAACTGGCTGAACCATACTTGGTGAACCTTCATGCCTCCTGTAAGCCTTGGCATTGTCTGACTGGATGGCTTTATGAAATCTGGCTATACTGCACAAGTTTGAAGGCTAAAAGCCAAAAACAGCATTAGAAAAGAACATTATCAATGTCCCATGTTCCAGAGATTAATGGACTTTGAAACATAGTTTTATCCCCAAAAATTAAGTGAATTTCTTCAATGTGTTATGAAACATTATTCACACTGGGACTGCTTTACACAACTGATATCCTGGAAGACTTCTCCATAGCCAGGTTACCATTTTTTATTGCAAGTGGGAACTGGTTCTTCCAGTCTATTTCAGATCTCTCATTACTAGGTCAGAAATTAAATTCTCATGTTTTGTTTACATCAAAATTCTCAAAAATAACTCACATAATGGGAAATAAAAAGGCACAGATTTTGAAATGTTTTCCAATTGGAGAATAAGTTTTGGGATGTGACAACTTTTTGAGTCAGTTAACAAAAGCTTTTTGAAGGGGATTTATCCTGTATGTTACACATTCACTAGGAGGGAAGTGGAGGAGGGGTAGAGCAGGATACACCACAAATGATGATGAGGACTTTGTGCGGGTGGGAATTTCTGGAAGATCAAAATGGTTTACAAAATATTAAGGAAATGCCTGCTACAGGGAAAACACTGCAATATTTGCATGTATGGTTAACATTCTTTGCTTACTTATTGTTAGGACCAGATGTTTAAGAAATGCTTTTCATTTTCTTTCCTGGTCTACTTCCCCTAATTACATATTTTTGATTAAAAACTCCCTAAAAAAGCTTGTTTCCATTTGCCTGAGTGGTCCAATCTGCTTGTTCTTTTATTTTTTTTATTTTATTAAGGAAGCTTTAACAATCAAACTGATCAGACCATGTTTTTCTCAAATTTAATTTCTCCCGTGCTTTTTCATAGCTTGGAGAATGAGGGAGGGAAATAACTGCTCAACTCCTATGTCTATCCAGTATGGCTTTTAGAGAATCCTGACCAGAAACTCATTTTGCTAGACCACAGTGTTCCCTAGCAAGCAAACTACATTTCTGAAATTCACATGAATAACTGCCATGAAAGCAGTTAAGGAAGGACAAAAAACTTGCCACAATTCAGATGGACACAGTGATAGATTCATTGCTAAAAGTACGATGTAATCAAACTACAAAGGCTTTTATTAGATTTTTTTTTTTTTCACAGTTATGTCATTCAAATAAATAAGGTTCTAGGAGAGCTAGAAACCACCAAAAATACAGCAAGGGACTAAATTGCTACATTCAGCTTAACTGACACACCACAAAATCTGGAGCTGAGTTCTGTATATGCAATGTCATCCCAGAAAAGTATCAACATTTCATGAACTCTCACTCTCTTACACTCAGAATCCTGTTGTCATTGACCCTGCAACTTCACCATCCTTAAATTTAATCTTTCGAAACCAAATTTCAAAATTACGGTTTTACTTTCAGATAAGGAAATCCGCTAAGTAGCCTGTTACCTGGGTAGGAAACTGATATTCCAAACTTAGATATTTTAGCTATGTTTTGATACTAGGTGAGCTCAGGGACCAGACAAGATATTCCAGGCAGTCTACAGCCAAAAACTGTAAAACAGAGATGCTTTTGTATAGTTCTACTCAACTCTTGCCTAAAGCCATCACCTTTGGCTTCTTGACCCAAAACTCATTCTGCCCCAAATGAGAATTTCTTATGTTTACCATAAGTGATTTGGAATTGATAAAGGAAAATATCGGAAAGCAACTTCTAAAGTTGCTCTAGTCCCAAAAAATTATTTATTCCTTCATCTCACTGCTTATACCAAGGATTGTCTTGAAAATCTCCCTTGAGATTATAACAGTAGATAGGAGTTGAACTGTACTGCACTTTTGACAGATCCAACTAAACATCTGAAAGCATCCATGAACACTGAGGAATAATATAAAGCTTTGCAGCAGTGTCTTTTTGGATGCTCTAAATGCAGAGTGTTTACCTAGCTTAGCTGCCAATTTGAGCCTTCATAGAATTGTATATAAAGTCCCCTGTATTTTATAGAAATTTATAAAAATTGCTCTTACAGACTTCCCCAATACATGCTACATTATTTCTCACACCTTTTAATTGCAATTTCTTGGCCATCCAAGAGATGCCTAACAGCCTGCATTTTAACTCCTCCCACAGTTTAAAGATATACAAGTAGAACTGTTTCTGCTCAAAGAATTTTAATTAGAATCCTCAGAATTTGAATTAAATAAAAAATAAAACCTACTTTTCCTCAGTGAAAAGAGAATCAGAAAGTAAGGCAGACAAGTCTTGGTAAGAAATATTTCAGTATTTATTTCCATTTTTCATCCTGAAAACCTATTGGAAAAGCATCCATGTTTTTTTGTTTTGTTTTACTTCTGCTGCTATTTACTTTGCAAGAAAAATTTTCCACTCTGGGCAACAAAAGTCTTTTATTGTATCTTCCAACTGAAGGACAGGAAACTGTTATATTTTTCTCAGTTACTAACCCTGCGCCTTTCCCTAAATATTTTCCAGAAATAATAAGAGAAGCTATTTCTTTCCTGAGTTAAAGTAGAAACAATGCCAATATAAAATCAGTAAAAATTGCCTGTAACTTCTAGTCTATAGCTCCCCACATTCATGTCAATTTGTGGTATGTTTGGCTGTATGTTTTGTTTGTGCTGTGCAGGCCTTTGAAATAAACTGGTTGGTGTAGCATCCCTGAATGCCAAGTGGAAAAAGCAGATCCTGGGAGGAAGCTCACCAGTACTTTTCAACAGCATTTTTATTAAAGTAGCAGAAATGTCTCCTATCACCTTGTAACGTCTTTTAATGCAAAGGAAGAAACAGATGCTTACTTCTCACTAGAGACTGAGAATGTAATTTACCTTCAGTATTTTCTACAAAAATGATTGCTCTACATCTTCTTTGACTGCTTCATCAGTTTGCAGATTGCTGAAGAAAAGATTCCTATTTTAGGCCACACATTACCTTGCAAAAAAACCCCATGAATGCAGGGAATAAACAGGAACAAGAATACAGTCACCAAAGAACAACATTAATTGTTAAAAGAAACTGTCAATGTTCTAAATAATAATGCACTATCCATCTCTGAGTTTTCACAGACAATAATTGACAAATGCTGAAGTTTCATTTAGTTTTTTCTTCAACAGCTGCTTTTCCAAACCACACCCAGTTGAAGAACTCCCAGGNTTTTCACAGACAATAATTGACAAATGCTGAAGTTTCATTTAGTTTTTTGTTCAACAGCTGCTTTTCCAAACCACACCCAGTTGAAGAACTCTGGTACACATCACAAACCCCAGCTTTCAGCAGATGTTGAGAGCACAGAATCTTCTCTCGCACAGAGACTGTTATTCACACAGAAGCTCAATAATTCAATAAAAACTTGAGTGTGCAGTAAATGAACTAATACAAATGAACTTAGGACATGGCAAGAACGGCTTATAAAGGCCCTGGGCAGTTAGCATATTTCTAAATCCTTTCTAGCACTTGGAGAGGAAGGGATGATGACACCAGGAGGTGCAGCTTTGCATGGAAGTGCAGCAGAAACTGTACAGGACCCTCTGCCCCAGAGTGCAGGTGCCTCCCCAGAGGGAGGATTACACTGACTTCTGCTGACATTGGCAGCCAGCCAGTTCTGCAACAGAGGGAGACACACACATGGTGCCAAGTCCCAAAATATGCTAAACATAGACACAGGGATGCTGAATCACACTTGAGGGATTAAAGTCCTTCTTTCTCCATTCCCTTTTCACATCAAAGTGGGGTCAAATTCTTTCGTTTCTGAACTATTTCTGATTGCTCTTTAGAGCAGCAAGTGCTAATCCAGCCCTCCTACAGTTATCCTGTGCTTCAGCTACCACAAGCTTTTTCATAGCAGGCTATTGACAACATTGCCCAAATTAGCCCTGACACGGTATACATTACACACACCAATACACTGAATTGCAGGGCTGGTTCTGGCAGTTGTATGACAGTTCTGTGACAGCACAACTACACCACAGCCTACAGGAATGAAAATGTGAACAAGAGAAGATATATTTTTCTTCCACTGATATAAAATACTTCCAAATTAGATGATGAAAATAATGCTCAGCTCCTCGTTGTCACTGCAAATGAATGCATACATAAAAATGAAATCCACTGGACCATGCTGTCATTTTTTCAAAGCACATCAAGTTTGAGAGAGGCAAGAAAGATAGAAAGAATCATCAGCTTATTGCACTTCAGACCATCAGTTTCTCACCCACAGTGAACAGTACAACCTGGTGGAATTCACAGGCTGCTCATGGCTCTAGTATTAACCACCATATGCTGTTTAACAGCAAAAACAATGTAGCAAATTTGTTTGCATACGTATTTTCATTCTGAAATGAAGATTTATTTCCACTATTTTTGGTTTTATTTTCCTTTCCCTAAGATAAAGGAAACCTATATAGCTTTAAAAAGCCAAGCTATGAGTTTAACATCTGTCTTTTTTCCCTCGTATTTTCAATTAAATCTCCAATGTACAATTCATCTGAAGACATTCCTTGTAATGAGATTCTACATAATAAAAAATGCAACAGTTATCAGACATTTCTGCTGAAAAAGACCCTAAGACCCTAGTGAAGGGAGACAGAACACATCAGACCTGCATCACTTGTTATTTATTATTATGTTTTTACTTCTCATCGTTCATCAAATTAAATATTATAGTTTATATTCCAACAACATAACCTAAAAACAGTACCTCGACAGTTTGGTTATAAAAGGTTTTTTTAAAAAAAACAAAAACGGACAGTGAATGGAATTTATGTGAAACTGAAGAAAAGCCTTCCAAGGAGCAACAATGTTTTGTTATACTCCTTTCAAAAGCATAATCTTTTTAAACTAACTTATTTTATTGTATCTATTATAACGTAAAGCTTTCTACAAGGCTCTGGTATCTTGTGTCACTGCATCTAGAGAACAGCATCCTACTTGTAAGAGGTAGGTAGAGATTTCATGCAATGTAGTAGCACCCACTGAAACCAAGATGCCTCCAAGAATGCACTGTTGCTCACTACCTGCACTAGTTACATACAATTATATACCTGGGGTGGTCTGCTGAAGCCAAAGCATTGAAATGGGGCACAGGATGCACTCTGTACATTGCTAAGGTGTACAAGATACACTAAGCATCATAAACACTGAAGAATGATTAGCCACTGTCAACTGAACTCGTGGATTCTGAAAAAACATGGGAAAATGTCTGGTTTGTTCAATTTAACAAAAAACAGGTTTTTATCCAGCCCTGTTCAACATTAAAGTCCATCTGCCAGGACTGTGAGGATGGGATGGAAATCATAGCCAGTGCTTTTTGTTTTCACCATGGCCAGAATAAGCCATCACAGGGTAAAATGGGTTACAAGATTCCGTTGCAAAGATTGCTGAAGACCACTGAATATGGTAACAAACATTTGTTTACACAAGGATATAGGTATCTTTAACGTATTATGCCTAACACACTCATTTTCAGGATAGATACTGCTGACAGAGTTGTCAGAACAGTGACTCATGGAAAACACTGGTATCTTATTGAACTTAGCAGTGCAGAAGTCATCTTTTAAAAAGGACATTGCTGAGCTATTTGATATTACCACAGGTATATAATGCAGTTGAAAATGCCTGCTTTATTTTAAATCTTCAAGGCAGACTTCTGAAATGTATTTCTCTCCTGCCTGCTTACATACTCATTCCTGACATTTGTACTTATCTTCCATATTCCCAGCTGTATTTATTCAAATTGTATCTCTACAAATGAGTGGTTCTGGTCTTCATTGGGGAAGTAATAATTTAACACTGGTATCAGTGCACTCTTTTGAAAATATGTGTCTTTCAATTCCTTGTGCAGAATGCACACTTTAAGGACAAGAAAAATGATCTGTATGTGATTAATTTTGTATTGTATTGAACAATAATAAAGTAGCAGAAAAGAAAGGCAGCATAACTCAAGATTGTTTTTACAACTATTCCTTCTCTGGTACAAGCACCATTTTATCTAGATTCCTTGGTCCTCCAGTGTCCAGTTTAATTCTCTTCCCCACAAATTTATTTTCTTTCCCTTTCCTTTTATACATTCATGGTGTATGTCATCTCCTTAGGACACTCAGTAAAATCTAGGGGAAGATCCAGCATCAAAGTTGCCAACTCACACCCTTCTTCCTCATCCCAGCCACTTCAACCTCTGCTGCCCCCACTCATGCACCACAAGACCAATAGGGCAGGGATCATTCTCACATCTCGTGCCTCCAGCAGTCTACTACAGCATGTAGTTCAGACAGCCGATAAATCACGTAGCACAGTACCCAAGTTCCTGCATCATACTGTAACAGAAAAGCACGGTCACGCCACCCAGAGTGGTCCGTACACTAAACAGACTAAACAGACTGCCTAACACAGGCAGCCTAACTCAGCTGTTCCTTTGCACATGAACCAGGACCCAGCAGTGTCTCAGGGGTAAATAAAAACGTCAGGGTGCAGCACATTGTCCGTGATGGTCCTGCTAGCCCTCCACAGCTACCACGGATCTGCTGGTGTCTATCTCAGCACAGAGTACACAGATACCATAGCTCAAACCCACAGCACCACGCCAAGCTAACCTACGTACAGCTTCTCCTAGGGGTTGATGTTGATTTACCGAGACAGTGTAACTAGCATCTCGTGGTGTCTGTCACTCAGGTGACTGTCACAAGGTCATCTCTGAGCAGTAGTTTACAGCCTCATCCTGATGGGCATCTAGTCAGTATACACAGATTATAACTATACAATGTACTATAGTCATTGTTTAAATCTTAACTTGGTCTTCAAGTGAGGAATAATCTGCACATACCTTATCTACTATGTGTCATAAATTATTATTTTTACTTACATACACAGGAAGTGATTTACCTAGAAAGGGAACTGAACTAAACTAACAGCCCGAAGTGACATATCAAGACAGCAGTGCAAGCAGCAACAGCACCATTTATGCCTTCACAGCCTACTTCCCTCACCCCCAGGAAACTCCTACAATGACACTCATGTCCAACAGTGAATAGCAAAGCCCTAAGGTGAACCATATGTATTACAAGAATTATATTAAAATATTCTTGATGTTGGTTTTATAAAAATAAAAATAGTAGATGATGCCAAACCAAAAGTGAAGAATCTCTCTTAGTCAGAAAGGTTATTCTTCCCAACTTAAGTGTCTCGGGATTGTGACCACTTCCATTTTCCTGCCTTCTCATATGACATAATGATGAAGTTGTTATTATTTACATCCATAATTTGCTCGGTTTTCAGTAATTTCTATTGCATTTTAGAAAAACCAGCTCATTTAAATACCATATATGGCATTGTTTTTAGAATACCACTTACTACAGTTATGCCTTAAAATGGACAATATTTCTCTCACTGTAAGACAGTCTACATTTTCCATGTAGAAAGTTTGGCCTGTATTTGGTGTTTCACTCTTCCTGAGTGCACTGGAAAATGGGTTGGAAGCATGAGAAACCAAAAAAGAGGGCGCACAAACATGTTGGTGTGCATTTCTTAAACTACCCTCTTCCTTTAAAAGCAACTAGATGTTAAGTCCTTGAAGAAGGCTAACACACACACATAGAAAGATTCAAAGTAAGAAAAAATTGGACTATGCAGACTGCAAACATAAATAACACCATGCTATCTCACATGGAGTTAACATATGACACAAAAATGAAAAGAGAAATTTGAGAAGAAAAATGAGAAGAAAAAATAGTCAAATTATACTTATCAGACCAGACAATTGTATGAATCTTGTAAATGTACTGCTGTAGTATTTTAATTTCCTGCAGCATTCACATGATATTTCTCTAGTCAGCATACTGAAGACTGTTTTCAAAAGGAAAGAACCTTATAGGCTGCATGATAATCAGGCATCACTAAACCTGAAATACTAAACCTCAAAATACATCCATACACACACACACACACAGTTGTATACCATCGAATTTATTTCCATTTTTGCAATGTATTTTTTCTTTGTATATGAGGTTTTAAAAGTAGTATTTAGTTACTGGCTGCAAGAAGAAAAACAAGTGAAGCATTCCTTAAGCTCTTTGCGAATTCATATCACACCTTTTTTTCAGTCCTGTTTCAATCTTCCTGGTGTAACTGGAGTATTTGATCGTTTACTGGTCCTAGCCATCACAAATGCCAGGGTCTGGAACATGACTTGCAGCCAAACATACTCTCACCTGTAAGCATAAAGCTCAATGACTTGGCTTGAAAAAAACCAAAGATCCTCTTCACTATTAATGTGGTGCAAAAGTTCTTTACAATAACCTGTCCATTGGAGACTTCAGGGAGGTCTAAGTAATAATTTCTGATGAACAGGTACCATAATCAGAAAGTTTTCTCTGTTTTTCCAGATAGCAACAGCCTTTCATTCAGGAGGTTTTCCTTTGTAACTAATGGTGCAGCCATGTCTTTGGTGACAACTGAGTGGCATGCAACCAATGCTGGGATTAAACAGAGTAAAGCTGCTGACCAGCAGATTCTACAGCTCCCTGGGGCAGCTTTTTCTAAACAAAAGTGGACTATCTCCATTCTACCTAAAAGTGGACTACCTCTGTTTCTCTTATGAAGCAGGGAAGAAGGTAGGGTCTTGAAGTTTCCCCTGGCATTGGGGGAAACTTGGCCCCCCATTTCCAGTGCTACTATCACAACTGGAGCAGATCCAGCTGGCACTGATGGCCAAGCGTTTTGCAGCCAGGTGTACTTCCAGTCTCAAACACTGACTCCTACACTTCTGGGGCATCTGTTTTGTTTTGATACCAAACCAAAATCTGTGGCTAAATAAAAGGCAAGAATATTAAACCATGCAGCTGACTCCCAAGAAAGAAATAGTTAAGTAAAACAACTTTTCTCTTTGGTTTTGAAGAGACTGGTAAAATCTCATCGTAAATCTGAAAGAGAACCATATCTTTACTGTGCAAAGAGAATTGATCAGCAATATAAAAATAGGACAGCAAAACAGTAATTTTTTCTCCATTATGGGAATTGTATAACCCAAAATAAACAGCTTCTTATCCACCAGCTGAATGTAAGAGTTATTTTCAAGGCTGACAACTGCCTGCTCTACTTATGTAATTTAGAAGTCTGAAGTATTTATATTATTGATATCCAGCACGTGGTAGAGATCTGGTTTTGTTTGAACAGGTCCAAGGCACAGACTATACCAAGATGATTTTTTTCCTGACAAAAATGGAAAAATGTTACTTTACTGAATTTCTAGCTAGGAATTGTTTTATTTAAAGTAACCACTCAGATAGTATTGGAAGGATTAGTTTTATAAGAAATAATTAAATTTAAGAGTTGTGAATTTAAAACCACTAATTTCTTATTTTATCTGATCTTCCTCGGTCATCTGTTTTTCTTATTATGTTTCTATGTACTTTTTTCCTGCATGTACAGTATTTATTTTCAAACCAAAATACTCTTAACAAAATTAAGGAAACAGCATATTTTAACTGAACTCTTTAAGTGCAGATTGGCTAAATACGGATATTAGCAGAGGGACACATTTTTGCAACCTTCTCAGTTTCTCCATATTTTAGTGGAGGTTTTTTATTACAAAAAAATTCCACAGAGTTGTAGCATTGCTGTTTTATAGAAAAAGTTAAGAGTGAAGTTAGTTTTTTGCAATGGAAGTTTAAACTGCTGTTGTGCCAGGAATCACTACAGCTTTATTATTTTGTTTTCTGCATGCTCCTATCAAATTTCTGACAAACCTCCTTGTTTCCAAATTCAACCGTGTTAGCAGCAACTTTGGAGGGATGGAGAGAGTCAAGAGAAGTGATAAATCCCTTCACTTCCTCATCTAGTTTGCTGCCCAATCTCACTGGGCACAAATTATTAAAATTTGTGTGAGATTAAATGTCAGTGCTTTCATGGTTAATTGACATACATTATCTAATGTTTATTTCTGTAATTTCATTTTGCTGTATTCCCTGCTCACTTTGCATTCTGAAGGAGAGAAGGGCAGTTTTTCAGCTGACCTAATGAAAACACTGCCACAACAAATGAGAAACCAACCTGTGTGCAGTGGAGTCTGGCTGAAGAGAATGCTAATTTTCTGCCTCAATACTGCCTTCAAAGAGATTATTCAAGGCTCCCACTGACATGGAACACAGTGACCAGCCAGCAAATGCTAGAGATGAAAATAACCTTTATCTGTTTTAACAAAAAGGTGAACTAAAAAAAGCAGTCAGTCTTACCCTCAGTGTTTACTATTAGCAATGAACGAAGTGACTTTATTTAGTGCTTATTCAGTAACTGTCATTGATAGGGTTGCTACTCTAGATTTTTTCATTATTAAATCAGCATAATTTATCTACATAAGGCAAAAGATGCAAAAAAAAAAGCAATACAAACATGATTTTTTTTAAAAAATTACCTTTTACTGAGATCTGGCAAATGCCTAAGAAACCCAGAAAAGAGATTTAAGCTACAGTTTTGCATACAAAAACTACATAGACTGAAGCTGGGAACTTAACTGTCCTTGTCAACCAGGTGGAGTTATTTATAGAATTCAAGCATAAAGCACCCAAAAGCACGAAGACAACTCAGATGAAAAAATGAGGCTCAGCCCCAATTTATCAAAGATGCATGAATGAACCAAAGTCAGCAAATTAATCAAAATACAAAACATAATGAAAACCTTCTTAAGGTGATGAATGTACCAGTGGAGAAATGACCTGAGATTTCTAAACTTCCACCTGCAGAAAACTAAAGTGATGTACAGTAAGTAGCTTATACTACCAGGAATGCACCTAACTCATTAGTACTAACTTCTTTTCCTGAGCAGTATTCTTAATGAATTTTAAACTAGCAGTAATTAGTGACACACGGAAGTCATTACATTTTGTCTTGGTCTAATTAAGTTTAAAAAAATAATCTTACTGAAAGTAGGCTGATACTATCTGCTGTAGAAGTATCTATGAATAAAATCCTGACCACAGTGTTCTCTTGAGTGAAGCAAAATATCACCCAGTAATAATCAACGCTGGCGGTGCCTTCCATGACTTATGAGGGCATGATGATACTAATATCAAGCTTTCATATAGTGCTTTCCATCAGCAGTATCAAAGCACTTCAGAGAGAAGAATCAGTATTTCCATTTTACATATGGGGAAGTCAGAAACAAAGATGACCTGAAACATGAAGAAAACACAAATGCCATCTCTGTGCACTGAAGATTTTCTGCAGTCATAGGCAATTGTTCATAAAATTTTGGAAGATTTTGATGTCTTGCTAGAAAACAAAAAGACAAAACTAGTTTAAAATAAAGCATTTGAAGTATTTAACAGCATGGAAAATCTAACAGCAAATTTAGACATGCATCAGCATCTGAGAGAAGGAATTTTAAAAATTATACTTACATATCACTTATCTTCAGTAGGTCCTGATAAATTAAACCACAAACACTGAAAATTACGAAAATTGTGCTATAAATACACTGAAATCTCTCGTGGGGTCCTACTGCACAGAAACAAGGGAAGATTAGATTTCTACTGAGATTTTTTAATTTTATGTCTAAAAGTGCTGTTCTTTGCAGTAGTACAAAAGTGCTGCATTGCTTTCAGCACAGTAATATGGAGCTGTGAGTCACAGTGAGAAATGTTCCCAATTTTGTCATGACATCAGACAGGACTGCCACTTACTATGCTGGCAAAGCTATTGACTCTTAGGCACGGGATACAGAACCCATTTAATTGTTTGGGGTTTTTTTTTTTCCCATTTTATTTAAGCTTCTCTCATGCCTTTACTATTTTAGTTACGAAATAAAAACTAGCATGTCTTACAGAAATGGAAAGGGTATTAAAGGCTTTGTACACAATCACATAGTGTGTTCAACAGAAATCATGTCCATGAAGGCTACACCTTCATGGTTCAAATGAGTGAGAGCAAGGAGTACTTGTTACTGTACCATAAAGGCAGATCTAAAAGGTTGCTGTCAGACATCTCTAAGGCAAGACAGTGCTGCTTTGCCATATTGATATTCAAACCTGAACATACCCCAGTACTCCTGTACCTGAATATTAAAGTCAGTGTTTGGAATATCTGGACAATGATTAATAATATAGTTTTTCAAACTTTTTTATTAATAAGCTATGAGTAAAGTTTCATTTTGATTAACAGAAAAGATACCCACACGCAGAGAATTCTAAAGAGACAAGCTATTTATGTAAAGAAGCACCTAGAAATGGTGGAGCAGAATAGAAAACAACATGTCACCTTCCTTCAGTATTCGTACCCAAACCAGATGGAACTGGAAAGATCTCCTGAAGGTCATCATACTAACTGCCCATGAAAGTGAAGACTGCAGACTATGGGCCACACACAGTTTCTCAACGTGTAGTTAATGCTGCAAGTTCCCACCCCACTCCAAGTAGTTTTTTCTATTTAACCAGCTTACATATTTTGGTCCCTTGTTCCTATTTCAGAAATATCATGTGTAATTTCTAGCTCACTATAATGAAGCAGTACTTTTCTCTGTAGACTACAATGACCAGGTCTGCTATATCCTTCTCAACAAACAAACATTACAAATCTGCTCCTGGAGATGCAAATTTAGGCCAGTGCCTAGCCCTCCTGAGAACTGAATCTTAAAATAGGATACTACTGTGGCAATTCTATTAGAAAGCACAAGTTTTTAATGTGCAAAATTGCTGAAGTAATTTAAATATCTGACAGGGAAAAAACACAGGTTGCCAGCTTTGCACAAGACCAAGGGCAGAACTGGAAACGGTGTAGATACAGCAGTTAAAAAAAAAAAAAATTAATGAAGTCTTACTGCCTATAGCAAAGAACTTGGAAAACTTGCATAGTTCACGTTATTTTTAAATGTATTAACTGAAATGCCAGAAAATACACAGTTCTTACAGTCTCAGAAATAAGGTGCATAAAACTGTTTAGGAGTTTGTCAATCACTCTAATAGCCAGATACAGGCGGTGAACTCCATAGCTCAGCTGTACTTAGTATTCTTTCCTCAGGGCACACAGCTCTTGGTGCTGCTATGGCTATCAGAAAAATATTGAAACAATTCATCCAGCAACTGCTGTTAACTGTCACCCAAAATTCTCCTCTGACACAGAGAGAGAGGACATAATGCTTCACCTGTGGTTTCTCAGGATAGATTCCCTACCTTGAGGCATCCTGCCATGTCATAGAGTACAGGTCTACTCCTGTACATTTCTAGAAGGTGTTTCTCCAAATCATTCAGATGCTCTGTCACTCTACAAATGGCAACCATATGTGAATGGACTTGTGGTCCAAGTTCACATTCTGTATTACAATGACCAGTTGATGGAGCCTTTAAAACCCCTCAAGCGGACAACTGTTTACTGATTCTCAGGAACTACTTTCCAATCCAAGATTATTAGCTAACTGATGGCACAGTTCTTCAACAAATCCATCCTCCATATCTTCAGCCTGATGACAGTAAATGTCAAGACAGCATTACTAGTCATTATTTATCCCTCATTATTTTTTCCCTCTGAGGTATTTGTGTCACTTAATTCCACCAGTTTACTGTGCATTAACTTCAAAGGTGGTAAATTTTAATCATCATGTTTAGTTGTATGATTTGTAGTTTCCTATTATGTTTTCTTCCATTACAGTTATAAGCAGGAAGAGGTAAAAGCACTACCCTTTTTACTGCCATTTGTTATCTTCATAACTTTACATCAGCATTACATTAGCTCTGTCTTGCCTAAATAGTCTGAGGAGGTATTGAACCAAGGGCTTTGATATGTACTAAATGTTCTTTTTACATTATTCATGGGCAATTGTCAAAGCATCAATAGAGAGTCAGTAAACCTTTCTGCACACGAAAAATGGAAAGCTACAAGACACACTGCACAATAGGTAGGTGAAAATTGTTTTCTAGGTAGAAGATTTACATTTTGCATGCATTGAGATGGATGTGTAACATGTTTCTAGGATGATGTGGAACACTGCCCCTGGAACCCTGCTGGCTTTCTTCCCCCCCAGCATTTTTGAGGTTAGCCATGGAGAGACACTTGAACCATCCCATGAGCTGCATGCAGCTGAAACTCTCTGGGTTGGCCAACCTTACAGTAACAGGAAGGGCAGATGCAGTGGAGTGGAGAGGTCTATTTTCACCTAAAAGTAAAGTAACACAAAGGCACCTTCAGGAAAAAGCCATTTGGCATTTTCATGTGATCAGAACTAGATTTCATCCCCTGAATAAGATCTTAAAATGTCATCCCAGTCCATTCCCAAGACAGACTGGAACATGCGTCATGCAAACAATCCTTTTGCTTCCAGCCATCTACATCTTTCAGAAATTACTAACAAAAGACATCAGTCTACAAAGACCCATCCCACCCTGTTTCCTCCTCATTTACCTTCTCATCTCTTTAAGACCAGAAGTTGATAATTGCTTCTATGTTAAGTGATGGCAAAATGGACAGTAATCTTTCTTACTTATTTTATACAAGGAAACACTACAGCAACACTGTCATGAGGAGGTCCCTTCCTCTCTGACACCTTCACTGACTGGAAAACTCACATGTTTCTCTTCTTATTCAAAAAGACCTTGACTCTGCTGTGAACTAGCACATTCAAACACGTAACAGGAGAGTACTGCTGTCCCTGTGCTCCTGAGAAAGTATTTTTTCTGCATGAGGCAGCAAAAAAATTTAGTATGGGGTACAGAAACAGACCAAAATGACTTGGACCTAGTTTTAAGACGCAGAGGTAAGCAGAGCTGAGGCAAAAGCAATAGCTTTACTGTCTAATGGACATTTGGATAACTACACTTGAGACAATGTAAATTCACTTACGCTGCCAAGTTGCAGCACTGCATATTCCCACACAAGAAATGCATACACTCATTATTTGAGAAGACGGAGCAGAACCTTACATATTCTTTTAAAAGGACTACTTTTGACACAGTAACATGTCTTCAAAACTGGGAGTCACCCCACATGCACATTCCCAGATTGTACCTTAACATGTAAGGAACTCATTTGAGGCAGAAAAACCTCACCTGCACTGGGCTGAAAGTCAAGTCTTTCAGTTCTTGGTTAGTGCTCTACAGAAAAAGACACATAACCCATCCTCTGACTGTAAAAGGTTGTTTCTTTCAAAAAAAACCAACAGCTGAGACCATACTGCATTTTGCCATAGGTCTGCTCTGACATGAAAGCATGAGATGTTCATTCTTTGAATTCATGCAGGAGACTGAGCTCTTCAGAGGATTTAGATAAAGCAATACTTAAACCAAGATTCAACCCATCTCATTACAGCACTTCACAGGGAGGTCCAAGTTACAAAACCCACCATGCCATGTAGGCTCATTATGTAATGAGTGGAGAGAGACAGGCACCTTCAGGCTGTGATTCACATGTTAGGTACGCATTCGCTGCAAAGAATAGGAATGTTTGAAGCTGGAACAAAATCAGGAACCTGGGGATTAGTCAGAGAAAATGCTCACTGTATTAGAAACCTCCCATAAAAGTGGGGATTGGGATTGGGGTACCAAGCCCTTTACTGGGCAGAGTTCTCATTTAGATCTGTTCTTTTGCCCATTTCTTAAAGCAAATTAAAAGAATAAGAACTAAAGTAACATTAGAATTAACCTGTTTATTACCTGGATTTGCAGATAAAGATGCAGTAAGTACCCTGTGCTTGACTCAATTCATAATAGTGTGCTAAGCCTTTAAAGTTCTGAGGGCAACTATCAACATCGAAACATCTTATTCTGCCTGATATATGTCATCTTTACTGATAAATTAATATTTATTATATCACAAAAATAGCTGCAAAATGCAACCATTCATTTAAATTGTCTTTAGGAGTTATGAATAATGGCAGGTACAAAATGGACTAATAACTTATGGTCAAAAGCCATTAAGGTAAAATTACTGTATTTCAGAGTACAAATGCAAGAAACAGTAAAATTTTAACAACAAATCAGGCAGGAATTCAAATAATAAAATAATTGTTTTCTGGCTACCTGCATCTTCCCTGAACTTGTCAAGTTTCTTTAGACAAGTTATTATGTATCAAATAAATGTGGACAAAATATGTTCTTATTCAACTATAAAATAATAACTTTCTCTACACTGGACAGTATATGCAATGCTGACAAATGATGACTGGTACAAATATTCCAGAGCAGGAATTCAGGAATAGTACCAATGTATGAATTATTAATACTTTGTATTATTAATTTTTAATATTAATACAATGTATGAATTATTAATACTATTAATACCCAGTTCATAAATTACTCTGATTGTGTACTTGGGGACTGAAACAGCAGAATGCCTATTTCATATCACCAATTTTTTCTCAAAATATGATATGTAAGTATCTAGTAATGAAAGCTAGGTAGTCACTAATAAAATATTAATTTTAATTAGTTCAGTTAGTAAGTTGTATTCAGTGAGAGAAAATGGCACTGCTTTTACAAAACTGTATAAGAGAATGATAGCTCAATAAGCAGAATTTCACCTCTAAACCATTTCTCACAAATTGTTAACAAATTTCCTTTTTCTGTCACTTGCTGATCAGTTGAACAAGTTACAGATTTATAATGTCAAAATGAGAATTATTCAAGAAAGTAAAGTATTAAAATTATGCGAAGTTCAGGACTGAGAGTTTGAGACAAAGCAAGGCTCTCATCTAAATGCTGCTGCCTAAAAAAGCCTGATGTGTGCTTTGTCATACAAGTTAGTCATGTGCACTGCTGAAGATCTGGAGGAAGTGCTCTCCTTTGGGGGAGCCTCCTTCTTTCTCACTGCTGGCCACAGAGAAAGCACAGAATAGCAGTTTAACTAGACACACACCTTCAGATGACTAAGATTTGCTTAAATGTCTGGATGAGTCACTGGTTGCCACCAGCACCACTGGCTTTCTCTAAACCATTTTTCTTTTTAACTGCAATGGTTCAGTGATCCAGATCATTGTGAGGGCTTCCAACTGCTAACACCAATATAAGCCACAGGACAAGAAGATCCAGCTCAAACCAAGGAGGATGCCAGACCTTCTCTATTGATGGCACAGCAGATTTATAGAAGAATAAAGAAAATTGCTTCTCACAGTACAAAGAATGCCATTATTTTTGCAGTGGTTTTGGAGCAGAAATTCTTTCTGCCTGCGCTAGCAGAGAATTCACAGAGTAGTAGTTTCTACTTCAGAGTAGAAAATTCTGCTTCTTAGTGATTTCTAGTTATTAACTTTTCTGATGTTTATTTTAGTTAATTCGCTAATATTACAAAATAATATTTGATGCCAAAATTATATTCAACTAAATCCCATGATTTTACTTGATTGTGATTAATGATCTATAAATAATTATACTCTTTATCACTATTTCACAGACAAAAGAAAATTATCTCAGCTTTGCAGTTCCAGAAAACAACCCTGACAGTTTTAAAAAGCATCAGTATCAGATACAGGAATCACCACTATCAGATATGGGAAGCTAGATCTTGAAGCTTTAAGCAGGTGAATGGACTAAAATGACACTGAAGAATGGAAAGAAGTTTGGGTCACTGAAGAAATTGTCCCAGTGAATATACAGCCTTATACAGTTACAGTCTATCAGCTACAACAGGTATAACGAAATTCTGCGAGGTTTTCTCTCTAGTTTGAGAAATAAATGTATGATTTTAAATATTTAATTATAAGATAAGGAAATTACAAACTCTGAGATGCTTGTGAATAGCAACACTAGTTATAGCTAGTGGTCCAAGCAACAACTGGCACAGGACTAACAGTAGCCCAGCGGGGAGGAAAGGTGGCAACAGTAAGATTACTCACAATGTGCCACTGAACAGGAACTGGCAGCATCTCACGTATCTGTTAAACAGCTGGAAGCGCAATCCCTGCTCCTGCTCTGAGACAGGGAGTCTACCAGCATCCCAAGTGTTGGTGCCTCATTGGTGGAGGAGGAAGGAGAGTTGGCAGGGGAAGCTGGCAACAGGCCAAGGAGTGCTATGAAGGAGCTGTACAACTGCATTGCCTTCAAGGCAGGAAAAGAACTAAACATTCTACATACAACTTGGTGTTATTATCCAAATGTACCACTTAGACATCCTCAACCCAAACCACTATTGCTTACATCTCTATATTTATTTTATGAGAGAAGTAGTTAGCCAGTTGAAAAAGCACAGTACTCACGGCACCAACCAGTAGGTGGTGCATGACCCGAAAAATAAAAACCGATCCAAACATAGAGGAGAAATGTAGCTCAGGTGTAGTTAGCTAGATGCCACAGAGCAGCTTTTCAGCTGGGGGACACAGAATTCAGCAATCAACTTGTCCCAGATAAAGAAGTTTTTGTGACAAATCCCAAGACAATTTCCAGCCAAAACCGAATAAACCTAGTCCCAGGAAGACGGAGGACAATACACAAAGCAAGGACCTTCTGACTGCACCTAGTAAAGGCACAGCAGACCAGAGCACCGGCAGTGGAGCACGGCCATGGCACAACCCACAGGGGCCAGCAGGAGCAGATGGAAATACAGGCACAGGAAGGCACAGGTAGGAAAGGAGTAATCGAAACTCTGCAAACAAGCTCATCTACAACAATGGCCATTGCCAAAATGAGATGCCAACAGCAGGTACCAGACATAGCTGACTCTCCCTTCACTTCAGGTAGACTCCATTGCTAGTCTTTAAAATTTGGGAAACATAGGTCCCTCCAAAGTCCACACACTCCCAGGAGTAAAACAAATGAATGGATGATGAACACTTTGCTGGATCTGCACAACAAACATTTTGAGAATCAGGAAAACAGAAAGAATTGCAAAACCAGCAATGGAGTCAATATCCCAGAACAGCTGTTGAGGCAGCTTTGCAGATCCAGCTTCAGATGCTTAGCAAGTGTAATGGCATCAGTTACACCTAGTTCACATCTTAAAATGCTGAGTACCTACAGAACAAATACCAGTGGAGGAATAGTATTCTATATATTACACTGAACAGCAAGATAATTTCTTCAAGGAATTGCTCTCTCTCCAAAGATACTCTAGCCTGAGTATCCTGACCCTTTAGCAAGAGACAGGAAGCAGTAAATAGAGGGTAGTTTCCTCAGCCTGATGAGGAAACAGTAATTTGTTTGCTTCATTTAGTAATATTGAAAATTCATTCAATTGACCATATATATATAAAAAATTGACGGATTTTCATAGCAATTGATTAATTACAAGGATTTCTCAATTTGATTGAGTACACAATCTCTGCAGCATCTGTCATACTTTAAAAATAGCAATGGAATATGTTTCCCTAACCACCAGCTGGAAGTTTAATTAGTTAAATGGTAAGTTTTAGCACTTACTTCCAGAAGAGATACGATAAATATAAATTATTTTTTCCAGTAATGTGCATACTGTGCGTGCTACTCAAAAAGACAGTGAATGCGGTTTGGGAAAGTCTGCATCCTTTTCATATCCCTTACCCACCCCTGAGCCACATACCAAACATGAGCAGGGCTTGGGGTTTTTTTAAAACATTTATTTTTCAATTTATTATGACTTCATAGTTAGTGATGCTGTATTTTAAAATTATACCAGGCTGGTTTTAGACAGTAATTAGTTCTATATAAAACCCAACAGCCTTACTGAACATAAAGTAATGACATTATCACTTTAGAGCACAAACTGAATTGAAGCTACCTAATAAATTCCCTGAGCAGAGACAACACATCTCAGATTTACCATTAACTTTTATTATATGAGCAAAAGCAGATCATAGCAGCTCATGAGCAAAAAGAGCAAAACCAGGTGCCGTATTTATGTTAGCACAGTGGTTTAGCTTCTGTTAGTAAACACAAATGGAAACAGGTTTTTATGTGTTTATTATGTACATTTGTAAATAATATTTAATCTGAGGTAACTGACACTTACCTTGGTAAAATGGGAGCCTTTTGTTCATTCCACACAAGAAACTGATGAGGACAAATGTATTATTCTGTTATAAGCAACTTTTTACAGCAATGCACATTAATTTTTTTTTTTTAAAAATTCCTGCTCTTGAACAGTTTTAACAGAACACAATATTTACTTCTTTAGCCAAATAAACCCTCAACCACTGCTATATGACTTATTTTATTTCAGATTTCAAAAAGAAAATTCCAAAAAGCACAGTAAGGAAAATAAATAGAAAATACTTTCGCAAAAATAACATTTTAACTTTACTCTTTTCATAGCAAAACACTACTCTACATCAATCAAAATTCAATTCAAATCTCAAAGAACTTTAAATTCTATTAATTAACTGAGTTTGTTTTAAAAGTGGTTCTTCATTGTCCTGAATCTCTGGATCATCAATGCTCTAAGACTAGAATTTACATGCTAATAAAATCACATTAAAAAACCCAGATAAAAAGCAGACTGCAAGAGCTCTGAAAAGACTCAGTGTTTCATAGCTATTTTTTCTTAATTCTCCCTCTAAAATGCCAGTTAATTTACTGACAAAGCATTTTATGCACACTGCATTTTTTGTAATTATGTAAGTATGCTTATCTACTTACATTATTGAGTTTTCAGTACAATTTCAAAGCACCCCACAAATAAACAGCTCAAAACTCTCACACAAAAACTTTTGTGCTATGTAAAAAATTACTAAAAGAATTTATCATGCAGGTGATCTCTGCTCACCTCATACTTGAAATTAAAAAAAAAATACGGAGTACATCCAAAATAGTACCTTCAGCACAAGTACAGCAGCCTTCCATACACACAGAAAAGCAGTAAGGAAGTGTTTTACCAGGTCACACAGAAAAAATTCCTATCATCTTTCTTAGTCGAATCACATTTTAAACCTCAATAACCACACCATGTAAAAGAAAGCCAGCCAGCAAAGATTGGTAGAGCAGAAGTACTTCTTACTGCTAACAGCACTAGTCATATGTCCTTTTGCATTAAGTGAAATCTTCAGTCAAAAAAAACAGAGAAGGAAAGGCAGTGAGAAGAGATGGGCAGCAGTGAAGCTGCAGACTGTGGTGAAAGAATGTTCCAGACTCCCAACACCTGCATCTCCCAAACTGAGTTGGTGAACAGTCCTGAAATAGCACAGCAAGGTTATTGGAAACACCACGCCATGCAGGCCAAAAATCAAACACTTAGCACGTTCGAGCTTAAAGATCAGAAGTTGCATTTTTGTGCTGAGCTCTCCGCACAGCAAGCCACGGGCAGCTCCCCTGCATGGGTTTGCCGTGCGAGCAGAAGCGTCCCCTTCACAGCGCACTGCTCTGAACAATCACATCCAGGACAAGCTGCGCAGCACGGCGGCACGGCCTACTCAACACAGAACAAAGGCATCACTGGCACCCACAGCTCATCATTTACAAACATTTGACTAATATGAACATAGTGGTATCTTTGTTCTCATTCTGAAGTAATTATCAAAGAAGATTCAACATGGAAAACTGACATAAAGGCATGCGGAAGTAGGAAACTTCACGGGATTTATCTGAACACAAACTTCAAAGACCAGAGTTTCTCATTTAGGGACCTAGTTAGTTCAGTTAGTTCAAACTGCTTCATTGTTCTGAATTCACGGAATGATGCTGAACTTGCTTTGAAAGGTTTAAAATAGAATTACACAGTTATTTGACTTTTATAATAATATCTATTTAGGAAACAGGAAAACTATGACTGTATACTTACACCATTATGATGTTAAGTATTTCAGGAAGAAAGTTTAAACACTGTCTTTTATTTGGAAAATCAGTTTAAAATTTGAAATTAAAATATCAGCAGAAGTTGATTTGTGGCATCACAGTCTCAGAATATCAAATCACTCTCCTGCTTCACTAATTTCTAATGCTCACTTACAAAGAAAGCATAACCCATCTGCAGCTCAACTCTTTATTTCACGGAAGTATTTCAGTGGTCTGGTGAAAGCTGTTCTTCACACATCCAGAAGCAGAAGAGAGCTCTCCCACAGCCTTCAGAGTGTGGAACATCAGTTACACCGCCGCCTACAGAAAGAGCTCTACAGTTGACTTGCTAAGATCATTCTTGTATATGATGAAAGGTGAACCCAGGTTTGCCATCTACCTGCTGATCTTGATTAAAAGTCTTAAGAATTTATCAAAAAGTAGTATCAGGCTACACAAATTGACATATATTCTGGAATGCTTATCAAATAAGTAAGCTGCCCTAAAAGACAACCAATATTAATAATAATACAAAAAGGAGTGGGAAATATAATCTCATCAGATATCTTCTTCCATCCCTTATGCTTTCACCAATTCCTAAAAATATTTCTGCCAATATATTGGTTTGTGTCAAATAAAAACTGAAGATATTTGAGGATAGGATCTTTGGTGTTTATGCCTCATGGTTATAAAATTAGCCTCAGATTCGCTGTTCAGAATATAAACAGCTTTAAATGTTCAAATATAAAGTGAAAAGTGTGCATCTAATCTAAGCTGTGTTGTACCTGCAGAACATTTTGCATCCTGTTTGTGCCCTAGGAATTGAATTTTATTATTTACAAAAGAATTAACATCGTTTTGACTGGGGTAAAAAAAAACCTACATTAAGTTTTTAACACTGGAGCAGATCTGGTATGCAAGATCGGAATGCACAAATGTCTAGTCTATTTGTGTTTATTTTCAGTATAATATTTCAGAAACACTTTTCCAAATAGCCACAATATTAATATCTGTTTTTCATTTAATGAACATCCATATTAAATAGTTCCTGAATGTTCAAAGTGTATTAAACATATTTTTTTTTCTTTTCCATTTTCATGTACTTAACAATTGTAAATTTCAATGCCTGCAGCAGGCATTAAAAAAAAAGTGTTGTGTTGGTTGGTTGGGGGTTTTTTTAGTGAGATGGGGGAACTTGGGAACAAATGGAGCAATATTTTTTCATGCAAAAATCTACTACATTCCACTTCAGAATTAAGAGCACAACCAAATCTATCTAAAAGTTCTTTCAAGATGGGCACAATCATGGAATAATCTTTCAGATATTTACAGATACACCCAAACATCATCAAAAGCGTGTTTTCAGCTTTCCAGGCATACCTGCTTCAGGCCTCACTCAGCACTGCAGAACTGCCACTCCACAGGACTTTCTGTGTACTTTCAGCCTAACAAACTGTCAGAATAAACTGAATGGTTCAAGTAATGCACTGGACTATCTAAGCACATTTATCACCTCCTATCATCAATTTATTTCCTTCAGAACCCCTCTTCTGAAGAAAGGATGTTTCCTATTCAGTTTCTTGCCCTAAATTACACTCTGGCATAGTCCTCCTCTCCCTTTCATCATGAGTGAGGAGTGAAGAGTATCACCCAGCCCGTTTTTATGGCAAACCTGGGCTAAACTCAGGTAATGTAAATATTGTTACCATGCATCTCCACTTTGGGTAGTTTAAGAGAGATTATTTCAAAACAAAATGGTGAAAAAAAGGTTTGAATTCCTCTGACCTAGTCTTTCATATTTTTTTTTTAAATACATGGGTCTTACTCAGGCACTTATTCTCACTTCACGTTCAGAGAAAACTAGGTTAAATGAATCATTACAGGAACATGTCTACATGTCTACTTCTCCTCCTGAGTGATTAACTCAGACATAAATATCTACCTTTTAGATGCCTAAATTGGGTTAGATGAATATCAGCAAAATATTTAAGGAAGCATTCTGAGGGATCATGAAAACATCCCAGACTTCCCCACACTTCCCAAGGCCTGAGCACAGAACTGCAGAGAAGCAGGGCTGCCACAAGCAAGCGAGAGATAGCAGCAATGGCTCCATACTGTGGACACTGCCCAGATTTTCTCAGCTTCTACCAAAAAGAAAATTCTCTGCATTTGAGACTCAGCTGACACAACTCTTTCACCTGTTAAGCGGAAGACGAAATCATTTAAAGGAACTAATTATGGAAAGGAATCTCTGCACAACTACTGAAGTAATCTTTTCTCACTTTCCCAGTTCGATGGGGTAAAAATAGTTAATGACATTTCCAAGGAGTTAACACAATTTGTTTCCAGCCTGTTTATGGAATATTATTCTCAAGAGATCTAATTTAATGAGCAAGGGTATGTCTAAAAGGAAAGGGAATACAGATCTGAAGGTGGCTGATTGCATCTCTCTAGCAATCAAGCATATGAAAATATTTAATAGGCATGGAAAGCTGGAGGTAAATGAACACTGGAGAAGGCACTTTTATACCATCAAGTGACTTCAAAACTGGAACATAAGAGTAACTTGATTTGGATTCACGTAGCTTACTTAGTAATTTTTACAGTATAAAGGCTTTTCCTTGCTTATTAGATTACTGAATTAGGTTGAAGTCTAAAGAGCTCTAATGTTCTTCCATGAACTTGGGCGAAAATCATTAATTCACCTGATTCTATTTTGAGAACTTCTCATGAGCTGCTACAACTCATTGTTAACTACAACATCATGCCATGAACAACACTAAATAACAAGGGTTAGAGGATTTGTCTAGCTACTCTGAAAGAATCTACTTTTATTCTGGCATTTGCTGTGTCACACAAATTGTACTATGCTGAGGATGTTGCATACTGTCACTGTTTGTTTAACTACTGGAAAATTGCCAATAGAAAGAAAAATGGGAAATTGTTTTAATGAAGTGGTTTCCTGAACAATCTTGGATGAAAAGTCTCTCTCCATATGACTTTTGAGCTGCACCTCTATGTAACACTTCATCTCTGTACTTCTGTAGTCTCTTACATCTAAGAATCTTAGAGCTTTTGCCAATATTTATTACACTTCATGGCAATCTTATAAGGAAAGAAATCCATCATATCAGTCTACGATAAATAAACAATGAAAATGTCGTAAAGTAAGACAACATTATAATGGATTTGAAAATACTTGACTTAAAAAAAAAATCTAGGTTGTTTGGTATTACATTTGTTTTCATATAGTATAGATTAAATTAAGTATATAGATTACATTAAATCTTTTCTATACAATTTATGCTTCTGAGAAATTAAGTTTTCCAAAACTGGTTTTCTGTTTGGACTAACACTACCACGAATCTTGTAATTCTTGCATCAAGGCCTCATAACTTCTGAGAACACTAACACAACTTTTATGAAACAGTCCATCTTGGTTAAGGTCAATCTAAGAGTAAATAACGCTTCTCTTTAAAAAAAAATACATTTTACAGTATTTTACTGCTATTTCTTGCATTTTCAAATTCCAGCTTTACAGTCCTGCTGCACTTTGTTAAATTAAAGGGATCTCTAACAGTAGTTTTCTCTTCCCAGTGCAGGTACTCACAATCTTTGATCGAGTCAACTTTGAACTCCTCTTTATAAACTAAATAAATTGAGCTTCGTAAGTCAGTCACTGCATGGTGTTTTTGCTAGACCACAAAGCATTTTCTGTAATGAGCTACATGCCTTCAGATCTTTCACAGTTGTGAAATAGTTTCTTTTTCTTTGGAATATATGTGCAACAACTAAACAAAACTCCAACATAATTTCTTAATAAAATTAACATTTATTATTTCATATGATAGATAAATTAATTTGGAGACTTCTCACACGGCTATATAGCCTTTCACATAGCTGTAGAGAGAGTTGGACTCAGTGATCCTTGTGGGTCCCTTCCAACTCAGAATATTCTGTGATTCTATGGAGCTAAAATGTCTCCTTTTTCTAATTCATGATTTCACATGTTCACATGAACATACTCCCATACATGCACACATACTTTTCCTGTATAACAGTGCCAATTCAATGATTTAAGTTTCACAGTAACTTTAGGATTACTGCTATTAAAGTAATAGTAACATTTCAACACACAACACATTGTAATTCTTCTCTGTTAAGGAAATCCTAAGGCTCTTTCATTTAACAGATTTATGGAGTATTAAATGCAATTAATGAAGCTTTATTTAGTTGAAGGAAACAACCACATTTTCACAGGATTAGCAAACTTCAAATTGTATTAAATCAAAAAAAGCATTAATCATATTCATCTACCTGTATCTAATAATTTTCTAATGTTTTTTCTCATGGGATAGAATTCCTGATTCATCAGTCATTTCCAAGAAACATGAATTATACTTTTGTGGGTGCACTGAGTCATCATAATATTTACTTTATAAATGTTGCTTTATTACTATGCACTTAGCTGTGTACTTGTATGGAACCAAAATTAAATCATTTTTGCAGCTGTCAATGTGCCACACATTTCTACAGTACCAGATAAATCCATAATCACACTGGTGATTGTCAGCAAAACTACAATGGACAGTTTTATCATTGCTGGCAAACAAATGTCACAGAGTCCTCTGAGAGCCACGCTGTGCCATGACTGCTGCATGCAACACAGTGGAAAATCGTATTTCTGGAAGGGTTAACCACTACTCCCCTGCCAGTTAAAGACTGAAGGCATCATAAAAAATGAGATAATTGACAATTAACGTGTTAGGAGATTGTTCTGAAAGAAATCCCTGAAAGAGTCCCCCTGATGATGCAGACTGTAAGTAACACTCCTAAAATAAATCCTATTCAAGTATAGGCTTGAAGTTGTCTTCTATATATTACACATTTGGAACTACTAAGAAAAGCAAACTGCTACCACTTATCAGTTTTATTTTTAGCACATATCCCTCTGAAATACTTAATTAGGTAAGCTAATGTTCCACTTTACTACGACATTTAGCTCTGCAGGAACATCAATAAATGGTACACAAATTAAATGCATAGCAAGGCTAAGGTTTTTTATGACACCTCTTTGCAGTTCAGAAGGCACAATAAACATCAACCAGTTCACAAAATAATCAAATATTGACACTTCACCAATAAGGCAGGGTATCTAATACAATTGTTGATGAAATCAACAGGAACTAATACACTAAGAACATCCATCATTGCTGCCTGTGTTGTTTTTTATCCTCTTTGCCTTTCCCACCCTTTTTCGTTCTTCATCCACTATCTGTTGTGAGCAAATGCCTTATTTTAGGGACCTTCAGGGATTCTCCATGAGCACACCTGGTCTTTCACTTGTTTTAAATGGTAGTGCTTTCACTTAAAATAAATGTTACATTCTGGAACAATTTCCCCAAGACCAAAAATGCATTTTTTTTCTTTAGTACCAGTTACATTAGGCCTTTCTCAGTAGTTTTAGGTCAAACATATGCTTCAAGGTCATCATTTCATCCTAAAAAACTGTAAAAGTTAGTGTGACCTACTTTATGACACTTGTACGCGGACGCTGCTTTCAAATGAACATCTAATTTGTACGATTAACGACACAGGTGAACAGTTTAATGGGATATGGGAATTATTTACCCTGAACTGAATGGCAAAAAAGAATAAAATCACTACACAGACACACAAAGGAGAGGTGTGTGTTAGTGGATGAGGCTTGCAGGAACTAATGGCAACGTCTGGAACCTCGTTATCCAAAAATGTTCATTTGTAGCTTCCCCATAATTTTTCTTTGGCAAAATTGTGCTGACTAACAGTATTTGTCTTCTCCTTAATGCTAGTGTATGCCACCAAGACCTGAGTGTGGCTCTGTCCCAGTTACTGCAGTTGCTGTCCTGAAGATGAAGACAGAAGTATTAGTTCCTGGCAAAAACAGTGCCACTCTGCTTTGGCTAAAAGACATCCTTCCATAACAAACTAGTATTTTAATTTTATCATACCATTTCGAAAACTACTTATGTGATTTGTGCCAAATTACAATTGCAGAATATTTGCACTATCTAGGGGCAGTGTTGACAGTTACATCAGTGTGGTATCATGCAAGAAATTGTTGGTTAATTGCTCAAGAATTTGTTCAGAAGCAGAGGCATATTTTGCAGCTATTGTTGAGCTCCATTCTCCTAGACTGTCTTCTCAGCAATTAACCCAATTAAGTGAATTTAAACTTAGGTCATGCAGGTTTATGAGTGCTAATAGTAATGTTTCTGACAGTGGAATAGGCACCTGCTGTTATGTATCTATATTGTCCCTTAGTTTCCATGGGATTTAGTTTGTTTTGAATTTTTTTCCCAAAACTAGGATGACAACTTCCTAAATTAAAAGGATCACCACCTGTCGCTCTCTAGGAGCCTTACATTTCCAGGATAGTAAGCAGAATGAATAACAGACTTTGAAATAAATTACTGAATTACTGAATTAGACAACTGAGGGAAGGGGGGGAAGGAGTGGTGGGGCATGGAGGGAAGAACAAGAAATTGAAGTGGAATTAAATGACCAAGAGCAACGCTATTTTATCCACAAATAAACCTTATGATCAGCATGCGGTCAGTAAGTTACACTTCACTTGAGCTGGATAATATTAAGGATGCTTCATGCAGTCTCCAACTGTGCTGAAAGCAGAGATGTGGTCCGTGCAGATCAGAAGGTGGACATTGCTTCTTCCTCATTGCTGGGGATGTGCCATTTTGCCTTCATTACAAATGCATAGTGTATGCTTGGTCAGCAAATACATTGAATCTAAATACTGAAAGTGACATGATCAGTATAGTTAGATCTATCCATATATACTACACTCCCCTGTTTGTCCTTGGATAGAGGCTCTTAAATCAACTATCACATCTTTTTCTTATGAAGGACTACTTTTGAAGTGTTTCCTTGTATGCATGCAGCTCCCCTGGTATTGGAACTCTACTACTCATCTCAATTTGTCAACATGACTGTTTGTGTGATATAGATTTGAGTTTGTTGCACGCCTTGATACCACACTTCATCACTTGCCATGAGCCTGTAATCCACTTTGGCAGTGTCACTGAGTAATTAAAGAGGTGGTTAGGTCAGAAGCAGAAGGACAACTCAAAAACTTTCTTTCTCAAAAACACTTCTTCCTCTTGAATCAGAAAACAAGTTCTCCTATTCACAGGAGGATCTGCCTTGGGAAGGATGAACTGCTAGTGTCATCTGTCAATCCACAGTGAGTCACTACAACTTTCTTCAGCTTCAGAACAAACTCCCAAAGAAAAATGTGATTAGCAGGTTGTTGGCACAGATGAATCCAAACTCACCCAGGCTCAGGCATTTTGTCTGGAAATAGAGAAAATATTTCTCTGTCTCAGCCACTAACTTGAAGCAATCACAGATGGCCTATTATAGTACATACGCATTTATAAGCCAACAAACCCAAAGAAACGCCTTCTGTAGAATAATATAGGGCCTAGTTACCAACAGAAGTTTTCCAGAGTGAAAGAAGAGAAAATTAAACATATTGTTCTGAGGGATGGGAAAAAAATACAGATAAAATTAGATTTTAAAGACGTTCATATACATGTCATGTTTGCTAAATACCTGGCCAATGCATACAATACTTGGAAATTTTTTAATTTGGTATGTTCTTCAAGTTAATCTTTATTATACAGCTATGTCTACTCTAGAAGTTAACAATGCTCTGAACCATATTACCTGACATAGAGCTCCACTGCCATAGCCCACATCCACACTACTGCAACTTTATATGACAGAGCCAAGCAGACACAAACTCCCTCCTGGGAAATTGTTTTGGACCATATTACCTCCTGAAATACACTCAGGATTGTTTCTGCATGTCCCAGCAAGAAACCCTTCTAACAAGTCAGCAGGACAGGCAGCTAAACACAGCTCTCTTGATTAGCACAGCACAGTTACAAGGCAAGTGCTCCAAAGATCATTTCCAGCAAGAGGTATGAAGACTGAGTATCACTCCTACACATTTACATATCAGGCAGAACCAGCATTCCAAAAATCCTGCAATTAACAGCTTGTGATTCTAACTGAGCATTGGTAGCACCCTGAGTCTATATGTCTAGATATTTGTGAAACTTATTTTTTCTTCCATTTAAAAACTCACCTTTTTCTTTGGTCTCAGACTTTTGTCTAATCTCACTGGTAATATTCAAATGCTCTTCTTTTTGTGTTCATTAGAGGAGCTGCACACATGATTTCAGATTAATAGCAAGTCTAACCACACAGAATTTAGGAAGTTCTTCTTTACCTATAAAGCCCATTAAAATTTTGAACATTATCTTAATGTAGTCTCAGCATATAGATGCTGACTTTGGCATCCACCTTGCCTCAGTACAGTCACCACACTTGAAAATGGGGATGCTCTGGCTGACACTGCTGAGATTGCCTTAAAACTACACAGCATCTGGAAACACAAGCGTGCAATTTTCATACATGAATACACACATATGAGTGCCAACGTGAACTCTTAGCTCATATGAAAAAGCAGCTAACATTGGAATTACTGACTTCAGTGTCATTACAAATAATTGACATTGTCAACTAAGAACTATATATCTATATTTCATATCCAGATGTATAGATGTATCTATAGAGACATCTACACATCTGGACCCCTACACTGAAGTCACTGTGCTCTGTGTACACTCCATTACCATATGTATTGTTCTCGAGAAAAAAAAGAGCTTGTTGTCTGGCCCAGACTACTTTCTCTGTAGACACTAACTTCCATCCACATGGAATCACATCTTTACAAGAGAACAGATTTTTAATTACAAAATGTCACTTCAAACACAACAGACAGTCCTTTTGGTCTTTCCACAGTAAAGCCCAAAAACAGGATGAATATTATAACTAATAAGCATAACAGGAAACAAGATATGTTTTCAGTTACCAGCAAAGCAAAATAAACTAATATCTTAAGATGATTATTGAAGTAATTTCTTTCAACTTTCACCTGACTTATGCACCAAACCATGAAGACTCTCTCACTAGGCTCTTGTTGGGAGAAAGGTGCACAGGCTAAGAGCTGGCATGGCCAATGGAAACACTGCAATCTTCAGTGTAAACCCAGACAACACTTAAATAAATAAATCTAATTATAAAACAAAACTCAAATATGAAAAATAAGAATAGAGGTTGTCTTTTTATGCATTTTTTTCTTTCAGTATATATATACTGCTATTGAAAAAAGTGAAAATTCCTGTGTCAGAATGAAATAAAAATATATTGTTAAAACCTTGTTCCACACAGAAACTGATCAGACAAAAATTATCTTTAGAAGGTTACTTTTCATGTTATTAACTTCACAGAAATGAAGACATTCAGAAGATCAGTAATTATGCTGCTAGTAGTCATGAAGCTATACAACATTTAAAAAAATAATTAAATTTAGTATAATACCTGTTTTTATTAAAGATAAACCAGCTGACATTAAGTCAAGCTAAACATGACATTTAAAAAAAAAAAAGTTTAATTCTCTCTTGGATGGAGGAATTTGACATTCCAGCACTGCATGGTGACTCATCTACATGACCAGAATGCACTGGAATAATTTGCCTCCAGTAATAACAAGCAGCATATTGAGGCAATTATGACCAATTTGACCATAACTCCTGTCTTACAGATCCTCTGGAATATTCTTGAGGAGTCTTTTTACCAGAAATGTCACTCAGGCAATGGCAGGGGGAAAAAAAAAGTACAGTATTTGAAGCATTGATTATATTAAATTAAACTACAAAATGCACTTTATGCAACAACAGAAAAACAATGTTGCCTACTAAACTCAGGAACAGCCAGCAGGACTGAAATGAAACCATTTATTTAAATAGATACCTATTTGTCTGCATTAAAACTTTGGCCCAAATCTAAGGTATAATGGAGCAGAAAGCACTAATGGTTAGAGAATCAATGTTTCTCCTAAATGATAAGGCAGAGAAGGTTGCAGTACATTTACATGTAGCTGAGATATTAATCCATACAATCACGCAGTTCTCTGTTTCCATGGCAACCATTAGAGAAGAGTTTTCACCCTGAAGGAATTTTTCTTTCATGGTACTACTGGAAAGCTGCCATTGGTACAGCATTGGTTATCTGTTGCTCAGAGCACAGGAAATTCAAGGATAGGTATAACTACACTCCAACCTTGAGAGAGGCCGAGCCCACAGAGACCAGAGGAGAAAGTCAGGCAGATCCACATGGCCTGGAGTATCTAACTTTGCATCCCCTTTCACTCAATTTCCTCCAAAAAACCCCACAACTGGAAATAGGTGCACACAATTTAAGATTCATTTCACCTGAATGAGACTGTCATAATGAAAGGGAAACATATTTGAAGAACAGAAGTGATTCCACGCAAGAAACACTTGGGATCACGTATGAGGAGAGTCCAGCCCCTCCTCCAAAGGCAGTTTCTGTTGTTTCGGCAGCCTGGCCACCCACCCCACAGGGGCTCCTGGCCACCCTGCTCGGGTGCCTCTTCCCTTGCAGTCCATCCAGCCAGCCTGCCTACAGATGGAATGGCTGGAAGGAGCCAAGGCACAAAGTTTACATGACAACTTGGGAATGACCCAAATACCACGCTATCCTCACACAGGGTATTAAAAGAAACCATAGCACAACCATTTTCCTAAGGACATGCTTTATGGCACATTTGAAGATGTTGAGAACTTCCACAAATACTAAAGAACTGTACTTTCAGGATGAAAAACCGGCGTTTAATGTTAGATTAAAGCAGCTCTTGGGAATATGCCCTTAGCTCTACAGCAAAATGTAGATCCCACAGGCATCTTCCTGAAAAACAAAGCTCCTGGAGTGCCCTCTCCTGAAACAGCTCCCAGATTTCATCTCACCTCTTGAAAGCTTTCTCATACCCTTCCATAGCCTAAATTACCAGCGGGGCAAGAGGTAGGTCCAAGCTATTTACTGTTGCCTTACAGCAGATCAAAAAAGGCTGAATCTTGGGTTAAAAGTTTCCCAAAGAAAACATGAAAAAATTGATTCATCAGATACTCTTCAAGAAAGGCCAGAAGACAGGGCTACATATTAAAGCCAATTGTGATAGCTGTCTGTGGTAGAACAGCATTTACCAAACCACTGCAAAGCTTGCACTCTTCCATTTTTTGAGGCAGATAACCAGCTTTCATTATGAAACAGAAATCATATAACTACTAATCATAAATACTCTCAGACTGAAGAAGAAACAAAAAGGTCAGTAACATGAGATTCTACCCCATAATCCTATTATTTTATTTTAAAAAAGCAAATTATTTTAATAGATCATTTTCCACAACTATTCGAAACAGCAGGTCAGCTCAAAGCAAAGCATGCTATCATACTGACACGCTCAGAGTTTCATTAGGAAGCATGTGCATTTTAATCTCTTGCCATTTATGTGTGATAAAAATACCAAATTTCTATCCATTTGTCTGATGCAACCAGTACACTAATATGTGACGTCCAGTAACTGAAATAACTTCTAGCTTAAAAGTATGACAAAATAATACTTTTATGACAAGCATAAAGTGGTACCTCAGATACATATGTCCAAAAAATGTAAACAAATAAAGAAAACCAACTACAAGGAAACAAAACAACATTGCTTCCCAACTGTCTTATGGTTCAGAACACCTAAGTTATCTGTGTTTGCTTGCTTGCTATGCTGCAATACAGGTAAGAAGTATGCAGAAATCTTTTTAAAAACTAACAAACAAAAAAACCCCACAAAAACCCAACCAATTAAACAAAAACAAACAAACAAACCTCCAAAACAACAACAAAAAATCTCCATACAACACCCTTCAACAAAAAACAAATTATTTTTTCTTTTTTTCCCACTCAAACAAGCTTCCATTATTGTCTTTTAATTCTAAGATCACTTTGGATGTTTAGACAGAAAATTAGCCAGTAGCTTATGTGGTGGGTTGACTCTGTCCCCTCCTCAGCTGGACAGGGATGAGAAAACAGAAGGCAAGGCTCATGGAACAAGGTCAGGGAACAATCATTCACCAATTACTATCACAGGAACAACAGATTCAGCTTGGGGAAATCAGCTTAATTTATTACCAGTCAAATCAAAGATGGGTAATGAAGAATTGCTGATGGGCTTGGCCATGGCCAGTGGTGGGTCTGTCTTGGAGCCAGCTGGCATTGGCTCTGTTAGACACAGAAGAAGTTTCTGGTAGCTTCTCACAGAAACCATCCCTGTGGCCGCCCACTACTAAAACCTGGCCATGCAAACCCAGTACATATTAGTAAATTCTCTCACTGCTAGACAACAATGTAATTTGTTGAAAATACATCTGTTTATCTGAGATGACTGCTACCTGCATCAGCAGATGGAGAATGCCAAATCAAAATACTTAAAAGTTTGAAATTATAATAACTGGAGTGACTTAAATTTTGAAATCATTAATAATATATATTCACATTTTTTTAAAAAGAGCAAATGTATGATTACTATCTTTTGTACACATAAAAATTTAGTATGTGAAAGCATATTTGTCAAATACTCCTCCGATGATCTTTTCCTTACATTTTTGTCTTCCTAATTTAGAGTGAAACATTAAACTATCAGTATGACAAACATGGGAATAACGCATTATAAATTTTTTTTTTAGTCAACTAATTTTTATTAATGCTTTTCTAAACAATTTCATGGTACTTCTTGCTAAATTCTACAGGAATTCACAAACACAATCTGTAAACAGAATTTAGGTTCTCAGTAAGACAGAAATGTATTTCTAGGGAGCTGAAACACCAAATCTATTACCTTCTCATTTATTAGAAAAACAAAGGTTGAATACATTAACAAATCCTCCACACAAATACTCAAAAGGAATGTAAAATTTAAGTAAAATATTTTAATAACTCTACAATGCATCTGTTTTGATTCAATGGGACATGTTTTGTGCCTCAGGACTTCTACACTGCTGATTGTTCGGATAGCTCACTCATACTTATTTGTATCAACAAATAAACAGCAAATCTCTACCAGGGGATCATTTCAGCAGTCTGAGGAAGTTTTTTCTCTTTTGTAAGACCTCTCTAAATGAAGTCTTTTAAGCTGTAATAAGTTGTAAAAAGTGCCAGGTTTTTTAAGTGATTTCTAATGTATTTTTCTTAGAATTTACTAAGTCATTAAAAGGGTGATCTCCATTAAAAAGCAAATTCTTCAGAGACAAATAAACGGAAATCAATTTCACATCTACATAGTGGAGGAAAAAGTCAAAGGCAACACCCTCACTTCTATTTGACTAGAAATTTAAGTTGAAACATCATCATCTTTCTCATGAAATGCAATAATGCAAATACTTAATCAGTGACCTGTCAAACTCCTCCTCATGACAGTATCAGTATCAACAAATGATGCCCTCAGGTTTCAATATGCATTGACTTTTCCATTACTCCACTTAGTGATAAACCCAAAACCAGAACCAGCACATAAACCGTGACCTACTTCCATTTTACAGATTTCATTTACTGCCTCTAGTGATAACCAGAAGACTACTCTCCAGAGACTACACCAACATCCGAATCCGAGAAGGAAAATGAACATAATCCCAAACTCTTAACAGTCAAAGCTGAAATTCAGCCCCTGAGAAAAGAACATCCTTGCAGATAATGTACAGGATGACCATCTGTCTGAATAAATCGACAGAATATTTTTGCCTGAACAGCTACCAAATCCCCAAACAGAACATAAAACTCGCTCAAAATTAAACATAATAAGCATTCTAAAAGTACCATGATGCAAAAATCCCACCTCAAAACAAAACAAAATACCCCTGCAGCATTACTTATTGATTTAAACTGAAATAGATCTCCTTGTCATCAGGCAATGAAATTCAGTAGATTTCTTTCTCCTTTGCATCTATGATAATTATACAAACTTTGTTTTGTTTTTTACTGTGCTTACACCTTTCAATAGCTTTAAGTACTGGGAAAAAAAAAAAAAGGGAAAAAATAATTGGTCTAAAATACAGCACATCAACAAAAATAGCATACTCACAGTCCTCCATGCAAACATCTACAAGGGCATTACTTGGACTATCACTCGTACAAGGACCAGAAACCCGTATCAAATGGGTTCACAGGAGATAAAACATTGTGCCTAGAAAGATAACAAATACAAGCACTGTCTTTAGGGGATTATGTGGTAAGACTCTGCATGTCTGTGAGCTAAACTAAGCTACAGAGGCAGCTGAAAGGAGACAAATGACACTGGCATATAGTTTAAGGGAACTTGCTGTTTAAAGGACCATTGAGATTTGCACTGTGCAGACAGTAGTTGTGGGGTCAGTGTGTTCTTCAAGATTCTCCTGAAAGTGTTTTCTTTTCCTACAGCCAAGGACTCTGAGCTCTTCCAAATCAAAAGGTGTAATCAGGTACTTGCATTAAAATATGGAAAAAAAATTAACCTGCTTCACTTCAAGTAAAGGAGGCTGGCATTTTGAGAAAAAGAGGTTGGTTTCGTTTGTTCACATTAAAAAAAAATAATAAATTAGACACTCAAAGGCAGGAAAAAAATAGTCTCCTGCAGGGTTGACACTTAGAAGTTATTGTCACCTTCCTCTTCTACTGCTCCTTATGTAAGTATTACATTGAATAACTGATCACTACAAGAGTGTTAGAAACCTTGTTGTAACCCACCACTTTTTAATAAACCCAAGATATAGTTAAGGTGATTAATTTTCAAGTAGGAGAAAACAACTTTTAAACTTTTCAGGAACTCATCTACCAAAAATATATATACTCTCTGCTTTTTCTCAAAATTTCATGTATTGCCTCTGTAGCAAACAACAGATTAAATCACTTGGGATATCGTTCATTCCCTTGAACTATTCACATATTTCAATATACAAATTAACCTAAAGATTGATGAAATATGGATTCAAACCAGTGTTCAAAATGCTTTACATTTTCTACCCCAAACCCTACTCATTTATAAACAACAGATTCTATTCCGAATGAACAAATAATCTGAGTATGCAATCTGAAAATACGGCAATATATATCCCCTTATAAATTCAATTTCTACATCTTTATGATGGGAAAAATGAGAAAAAAATCTTTCAGATCCACAATTAATGGGAAAAGTTTTAGAAGAAAACAGAATGACTACACCAAAATGAAGAATTACATTATCAGCAAGTGAAGCTCAAAAATACTGCAAAAACTATACAAAATTTAAATATACCAAAACAACTCTCTTCCCTCCCTTCTCCAAAATATTCAACACTAGGTTTACATATGGGTCAATAAAGATTAGGAGAACACAGGTACTATCTGGTATCTGCGATCCCTAACTATTTATGGAACCGAGAACAAAGCAGCTGTCACAAAATAACAATACCCTGGTTTTCTTTCTTAACATCACAGAAGCTTTAGTTAAGCATTGTTCACGTGGCCTTTTGGTAGCCTGCTGTTTCTATAAATACATCAGCAACAGAAAGAGGGCTGAGAAGATCTCCATCCTTTACTGGGCAAGGGGGAGACAGTGACAAAGGATGAGGAAAAGGCTGAGTTACTTAATGCCCTCTTTGCTCAGTCTTCAGTAGTAAGAAGGCCAACGGCACCTGGCCTGTATCAGCAATAGTGTGGCCAGCAGGACCAGGGCAGGGATTGTCCCCCTGTACTTGGCACTGGTAAAGCCACACCTTGAGTGCTGCATCCAGCTCTGGGCCCCTCACAATAAGAAGGACAATGAAGGGCTGGAACATGTCCAGAGAAGGACAATGGAGCTGGTGAAGAGTCTGGAGCTCAAGTCTGATGAGGAGCAGCTGCAGGAGCTGAGGCTGTTTAGCCTGGAGAAGAGGAAGCTCTGGGGAGACCTTATCCCTCTATACAACCATCAGGTGTAACAAGGTGGGTGTCAAGTCTCTTCCTCCAGGTAACAAGGAACAGGACAAGAGGAAATGGCTTCATTTAGGATGTTTAGATGGGATATACGTCTTCAGCAAAAGAGTTGTCAAGCACTGAAGAGGATGTCCAGGGAACTAATTGTGTCACTGTTCCTGGAGGAATTTAAGATGTGCAGATGCAGCACTTAGGGAAATGGCATAGTGGTGAACTTGGTAGTGCTAGGTTTATGGTTGGTCTAGATGATCTTAGAGGTCTTTTCCGATCTCAGCAATTCTGTGGTTCTAAAATAATAAACATGTTTATTTACTACAAACTGAAGTATTCAAATACTTACTCATAACATACCCACATGAACAGTGGTGACAAATTCAAATAGTCTAGTTACATTAACATAATCAGAACTAAAATTAAAAACTAAAATAAGACACACATTAATGCTACGTCCCTGAGAAAATACAGCTTTTATTTCATTTTCATTAAATCTAATTGCCTGATTTACTTGCGGGTTCCTAAAACAATATTGCTAGATTCAGTGATATTAATATGCCATTTAAAAATACAGTTTAATGATTCCGAAAGAACCTGAATTAGATTTTTTTAAGAATTAATGGGATTCCCACTTCACTGCAAAGTTACAAAGTATGGAATGACTCCAGAATTACTGAGCTATTAATCATGTTAAATTGACAACCACATATAGTGAAACCATCAAGTGGACACTCTGCAGCCAATATGCTCAGAGGTACATATCAGATCCAAATGAAATGTTCAGGTAATTAAGAATATAGAAATTAAATTAAAACATTGTGCTACGTTTCAGTTTATATCTAAGGATATATTAAATACTAAGTACCCAGAGACACCAATAAGCACAGGCATAACATACTTCTCTCATACAATGGTAAATCCAACTAGCTTGGTATCTCTTCCCAACATTCACAAGAAATTCAATTTTTTTCAGAGGTAAAAAGCAGAACCTAAATTTATCTGCATTCTGAAGTATTAGAAATGCCTTTACAACTCATCAGTAATGAAATGTATTAGATCATAAGGAGTATTTTTAAAAGTCTTCTTCAAATATAGTAATTCCATTTGCAGCCAAATCAACATATGAAACAGAGCTAGTTCAATGGCTTTTGCAGAGCGATAAACAATTTCATCCTTGGTCTACCTATCTATCCATGGAAAGCAATAGAGTACTACATGAGAAAACTGAGAGATCATCTGATGAGATATGGCCACTACAAGTTCTTTATAATGTCAACAGTGCTTGCAAGAACCTACACTGATACCTAGAATGACCTCCCAGCAGCTAAGACAGTGGGTTATAAGGGGATCATCGTAGGAGAGGGTTCGGATATTGTTCAGGCATACAGAAATGCAATATATGGGAATAATTTTATGTAGTAAAAGTAGTTGATAGAACAAGATTGAATAGCACTGACATAACAGTAACTGTAATGCTCTTAACATTTACAGGTCAGATCTTTTCATCTTACTTGCAGTGAACAAATAGTACTTTGAAAGCTGTCCAATTAATAGCAGCTAAAAAACTGAATTAATCTACACTTTTGTGGACAAAACAAACTGTTATGTAAATTACTTCTCATCTTCAAAACTGTCTGCAGATAAAGCTCATTAAAATCAGTTTTACGCTAGTGCCACTCCCTTGATGTCAGGCAAATTATTCCCAGTGCATAACTCCACATGTGTGATTAAAGTCGGATCTAATAACCAGCTAGTAACAGTGAAAAACCATAAAGCTTTCTTCTGTTTCTTTCTAGGAAGTACAAAACCTGCAGAGAGTGCAAGGTACCTTCAATTATGGTAAACCACTAGCTTCAGATTCTTTCCATTTTTAGCATCAACTGGAAAGTTTCACAGTAAAACAAGCTTCAATGACAGAAATTCAAAATATAAAAGTTTGGGAAAAGGGAAAAAATAATACTGGTTATTGAGAAAGGAGAAGGACCATCTTGAAATAAAGGTGACTGATTCTGCAGAAATAGTTCACTCAGTTATAATAAATATATTTGTGTTGGAATTGCATTAAAAAGTTAGGTAAAATTGTCATGAAATGCATTTGATGTGACACATTTTTTGTTAGTATTTTTATAATTGGAAAATGGAATTGAACTTTGCCGCAGTGTAACAAGTAACAAAACCTCCACAAAAGTAACTTAGAATACAAAAAGAACATTCAAAATTCAAACTTATTACAGTTCAATTCCGAATATAATAAGAAGATTGGAAGAAAGTTGAGAAAAGTGTTTCACACGTCAGTGACATGCCATTGCAGTTTTTCAATAAAGTATCCGTTGTATAAGGGTTGTGTTGTCATAAAAATCCTGTTGCTGGGAGTTTCTGTAAATGGACTCAATAGAAAAGAGTAAACTAAAAACAGAACCATACGTGCTGAGAAGGTGTAAAAGTCTACCCAACGCGCACAGGCTACGGAGATTTGTTGTCCTATTGCACTCTCAAGATACAAAAGAAGATCCAGAGCCTACGGAGCGCGTGTAAGGCCCCCAGGCCATGTCGGTGCCAGTGAGGGGCTGTGCAGGTCAGTCCCATCCGAGGTGCACCCCCAGAGACACCAGGTCTGCAGGCGCTGCTGAGGGCATGCAGGGCCTGAGGGGCACTCTGTGCCCCTCTGCACAGAGGCTGCTGCCACACTGTCATAAATGGGTGGGCTTTCGTAGACTGGTTGCATGATGATGGGTGGTTGAAGCTATGTTAGGGCTGAGTTTTATAATTAAATCAAATTGTAATGTTAACGTTAATCTGGTTTTAAAGTGCGCTGGTGTACGGGTGTAACACCTCCACGTAACCACTAGATGGGAGTCAGATGGGGGTAGCTAACGGGTAGAATTTTCCAGAAACTCTCTGCAGAAGCTATGACATCATTCCAGATTTTAATTGGTGCATCAGTTCCCCAAATGATTGGTCAGAAATGAACCCCCTAGAACGAGCCAATCTGAGACGTGTTCCAGGACCAATCAACACGAGGATCCAAAACACATCAATCTGGACACAGGACAAACTTACAAGAACTCTCCTGGTGCTCTCCACAAGGTCCTCCTGTGGTGGTTGTCGGCTCACGGAGCACCCAGCATCACGCGCGCCGTTCTTTGGTCTGCTTTGTCACGTGGATCTTCAGGCTTATCTCGGGTCCCATTCTCAGTGTTTGCTGTTTTCTAAATAAACTAGTCTGCCTTCCAAGAGGTGACTAGCTCCCATTTATTTCAACACCAGCACAGCTGTCCCTGGGGAGTGACCAGGGCTGGGCTCCACACGAGTGACTGGGAGTGATGGCGCGTGTGGCAGCGCCTGTGTGACACTGTGAACCTGCGGGGGTGAGAACAGCGGCGGGAGGCAAGCAAATGTACCGTGCAATTATCTGCTTTTAATAATAGCCTTATTCTATTCATAGTAAAAGCCTAATTAATAGAAGTTGTTCTAATACATTTTCACTGGAATCTGTCTCTCTCTGACTCACTCCCTTATCAAGGAAAAGAGAATTTACAAGCGTGTTTGGATGCTCTAAATGAGATCAGGATTCAAATCTCCTGAGTACCTTGACATGCATTACAGTACCTGCAGAACAAAGTATTTTGTCAACATGTATTTTTGTTCTTTATACAATTTGTCTCTGAAAATGTACTCAAATAAATGGGTTTCTAATACTTTCATTAAGAAGAAAAGGTACTACAAACTCCAAGATGTTATCAGCTCAGATCTTGTATTTGATGCATGAAGAGACTCCACTAGCCTCACAGAATGACAAATTTCTCTGAATTCTGTAATTCTGGCCTTAAGTGCACTGAAATTTGTATCCATACACACTGACACAATCTCCAATAACTGTTCAAAGCAACATACACTTATAAGTATCTCTCAGCACTAATATCCCACAAAATAACTATTAACTGCACTGTTGCTCCATAAAAAAAAAAAGTAACACACAAAAGAAAAATCCCAAACTAACCAAAAAAATGGAAGAAAAGAAAAATGAAGTAGTAAAGAATCATATTTTCAGATGCACAGTATAGAAATGTTATTTTTAATGAGGGGGAAAAGAGACATTTTCTGTATAACTGAAGACTGACAACTTTTTTGTTCCTTGTACAGCAATCTTTTGCCACTCATTTCACAGAGGTACCCCTGAAGTTCTTCCCAATCAGCACCCTTTTCAACTTCCAAACATTCTTAGACTGGTTCTCAGAGATAGAGGTGAGACTGAGCTGCTGGCTCTTACTGACACAAGTCATTCAGAGAACATGTACTTCTTCCTCATGCTGCTCACATGTATACACTTTTTCTTTGAGTAAATTTAATAACAGCTGATTTTCTCTGGAAAAGGAAAATAACTTGTCTTAGAAAGCCTGTATTGCAGCATACGAGAAGGAGGCAATTTCCTTACTCAATTTCAATGCCAATTACCAAGCTGTGCAACTTACAGCTCTCACTGGGAGCCAGCACCTGCCAACTGTCACTAGACCAACAGAGAGAAAAGAGACACAGTAATGTTTTCATACACTTCTGAAGTCAGAATTACCAAAATAAAATAATTTTTAAAAATCTAACCAAAACACTATTTGCGAATGTCTGTAAAACAGTAAGAGCGTATTTCTTACAGTCTGCAACAAATATTTCTGCTTTTATATCCCACTGCACTGAGAAAACATATAAAGCTGTAGTTCTGGATAAGGAATTTAAATCTATGACGGATTCCTTCATTGCTTTCAGCTGTCTTCAAATGAGCCTTCTAGGTGTGACTGACTGAAAAACAAGAATACAGGTGTTTCTACTTATCTATATGCAGTAATGCAAAACTTTGCAACTAAAAAACTCAACCTTGTTAAGTGTCCCTATCTTCCCACAAACTGAAATATAAATTAATTGGTAGACTACAACTCCTCCCTCAAAAACAGTCCAATTATACACAACAAATCACAAATGCATGGAAAAATGTGTGCAGTATGCCAAATAAGAAATATCACATTTATTTGGAAACTTTTATAATGTAGAAGAAGTGTAAGAAAAATAAAATTCTTGAAAATATAACAACAACTGAACTACAAATATTTAAAAAGCAAAGCTTTTTGTGTATGAAGAAGTGAAAGGTTTTAATAAAAATCATAGTCCACAGTACCAGTATATTCAATCACCAAGCAGTTTCTTGAATTGCTGGGCTTGAATTAGAGTCTTATGGGTTTTTTCCTATCAAATCCTCGAATCATCATTAAAAATAATAATCCCACTATATGAATTTGCATCTTTGATTTGATTATATGCTCCTGTACATAATACAAGAAAATATCTCCTTGTCTGATATCGCAGTCTTCTTCATCACTTTCTGTAATTTTTTAGACATTTTGAGAGATGGCAGGCTTGCAGTTCAAATTAAGAATTATGTATTGGGTTTCCATATCACATCCTGGGATCAGGTGAAGCCCATAATCTTGGCCAGTCAAGCCTTCTAAGATGTTCAGAATTACCATTCAATTAGCAGCAAATGTTCAGAGACCAAATCAGCACTTGCAATTCTTAGATGCCTTTCACAGCAACAAAGTCTGAGAGACAACTACCTCTTAGCGGACAGGTAATTTCACAGGTAATAATGTTCCCAATTGGGAGTATCTTGAAAGACCTGACATAACTTCAAGAACATAAGAATTGGTTGCACTCCTACCACTTTGAAATCTCTCAGTTGACTCTGTTTTTGAGATGCAGTCAGTAAATTTATGAGCAGTCCTAATCCAGACTAGGGCAAAATCAGACTACTTGTTTTAAATTGTTGATGTGAATTTAAACTCATGCAGACAACTTCAGACTGAACAATAGAACAGCCTAGGCAAATTAAGAATTGTGTGTTCGCACTCATTAGCTACTGCCTCTTCTGACCCAGCTTCTCATCACTCCCTATCCTGAGATGTGAGATTACATCTACCTGAGGAGTTCTCAGGCCATCAAAAGAACTTCCAGGGAAGATGAAAGAACAATCCAGGATGAAAGCCTGGTTTACAAGTTTTAATGAGCCTTGAATTTGGAGAAAAGCATGAGTACAAACAACATATCAAATTAATATATCCAGCAAAAGAAAATTTTGCTATTTTTCAGGAAGAGTAAATTAAGTTTTAAAATGTCACCCAAATGCACACACTGGCATTTTTTCACATGTACTAAACAAACTCCCAGGTAAAGATCCCATAGAACAGGAATAATGAAGTCAGAATAAATAAAATTACACTGTAGATTAAGAGACATAAACCCACAAAAATAAATATGCTTTTTACCTAAGTTCTTAGCAACATCCTGAAGGATTGTTTAGAGGAAGCAGAAGGGTCTGTGTTCTGTGAAGTTACTCCCAACGCCTAAATACTGATATTCCATACTATGGTAAACATCTTCAGCCAGGAAGAGCTCAGTCCAGTCCCAAACTTGCATGTGGATGATAAAGGTTAAAGGCCTAATGTTAACAGCTAACAAAAAGTACTCTTAATTTAAATTCACCTATATTTAACTCTGAATTTTGTGTTCTGACAAAACTTTCATATGAGGAAGATCAACTGAGAAGCAAAAAAAATACTGAGAATGTGTATTTAACAACTGATTCTCCCAGAACAGGCAAGAATTATCCCCTGGACTCTTTGGAATGATTATGTTTTATGAAGCTGAACTGGAATTTCCCTGCTGGTACACCAAAATTTCAAAAATTTAGTTTAGTAGCTACACAAATAACCATATTTCCCTCTTAATTATTTTAGTATCTTAGATTACAAGGTGTCCAAGACAAATGCCAAACAACTGCTCTTTGGCTGCTAGCACAGTATCTAGCCAGTACCCACAGAACAAATGTTTTACTCTTTTAGAAGGGCACTTGGTACTTATAAAAAAAGAGTTTAATACCTCATTAAACATGAAAGTCCTTGAAAAATAGGCCAAGAATATCCTAAATGTTTGGAGTGCTTTAGTTTAGACAGTCGCAAACAAGTATCAAAACTGTTCTACCTAGCAGCGTGCTAACCTCAACAAGCAGGCGTCTAGAGACAGGTACTAAACTGCTGGAATAAAAATTACATTTCAAGGTGCATTTCTATATCCTTCACTGTGCTTATATAAATCCAGTTTTCTTTCAAGCTTGTCTGCAAATAATATCTAAGAGCTGATTAGTTCTATTACATAAAGTAAGTAGGTGCTTTGATAGTATTAAATAATCACAGAAGAGTAAATTCTGATCTGTTTTCATTGGTTTATGTGGTATATTAGGATTTTTTTTACAGTGGCCAAAAAAACACATATATTCCTTCCACACTCTCCTTTCTCCTCTTGGCACGTGTACCATACCAGAGAGCTTGGTATTTGTTGGTTTTTGTGGGGGCTGGGTTGTTATTGTTTTTTAAAAACAAAAAAATGCTCAACACATACACGGGGAACCTTAGTGACTATCTGCAGGCTTTATCCAATCACTGTCAGTTTAAATACTATATTAGCAACACTGCCAAGGATAAGATCAGCTAAAAATATTTAGTAGGTCACAAGAGCCTGCTACATGAATGTAAATAAAACTGAGGTAATACGTAAGTATATGGTAATGCACTGAAGTATATTTCCTTCAGAGTTGTCTTAGTTAAAAAAAAAATTAAATCCTATGCAGATACTCTGTGCTTCCTTTCAGTATATGCATAGGCAAAGTCTGGATTATATGAAGATGCTGTAACTTCAGATACAAACATCACATTTGACTGGAGTCAACCCTATTGAAGAAAAAAAAAAAGCCTTTTTATCTTTTGAATGCTTCAAATAAGATCTCATAGAAATGAGACAAAACAGGTTTTATGGTTCAGCCACATTTAAGACTGGGTCAGCTGGTCTGTAGAGAACCCACAGAATGTATTACTATAAAAGAATGTGAACGGAAGTGGCAACAGCTGTGCTTTATTACAAAACTGAGGCGGTTTTAACTACAAAACTTCCTTTATGCCTTTAAGTTTCTGTAGCAATCTCTGCCATTATGAGCAGCAGATTAGTAAACCCCCATTTTCACAACAACAAAATACTTGATTTAATCAAATTTACCTTTTTCTTTGTTTCACGTATACAGTTAAGTGCAAATTAACCCTTTTTCTCACATATACCACTTTCCTCCATGCCCAAAATTGCATTTTGGAATCACACAGCCTGATAATAAATTAATTGAAAAACTGATGGTAGTGAAAATGCAATCATGCCTTTTTCACTCAAAACCCTTTAGTTATCTCAAGTATTCTTAGCTAATAAAACACAGATCACCATTGTATTAAAAACAAAAAGCTATTTAATATTTTAAAACAATTATCCACTCCATTATCCTAGAGTGAGAATTTATATTGGTCTTGCTCCTGTTTCATACTCAATATGAAATTTCCAAGAATGAATAGGGAGAAATACCTCGGTCCAAGAAATTTCTCAAGTAGTGACTCATTTTTTACACATATGGACAGAAGATCCCCAGAAGAATAAAAAGCATACACTACCAAGTAAATGTACTTGTTAATTTCAGTGATACAATGCAATTAAGTCAAAGTAGTTTTTACACTGACATTTTAATAATGGAATTAGTAACTTCTAAACTCAGTTCTTCAAAATCATCCTAGTTGAGATTACCTGCTTCTCTTCCCTTCTGTTTTTGGGAGTATTTATTACAGGTAACTTTCTTCTTCAGTTCACTATCTTCAAAAAAATAGGAGTGCATGGGGGGGAAAGACCTTGTATAAAGATATGTTTGAGCATATGAATGTAAGTTAATGTAATAGTGACCGGATGAGGTCAATGTGTCAGATAAGACAGTTAAGTATTTCTTCCATTAAGGATTTTTTTTATTAATTTTAATTAGGTTTTGCCAGTGCTTTCCAGCCTCTTATTTTATACATACCAGCAACTTAAAAGGAAATTAATTCTTCATCTAAACTCCTGTATGCTTACACATATAATCTTTTCATAAAAAGGCAAGAATTATCAGGTAAATTGGTTGTGATAGGAATTACCACATACATGAACTTTTCAGTTAATGCATCAGTAAATTTTGCAAAAATCTGCTTTTGAATGGGGCAGATCAATACCAAGAAATGAAAGAGGCAATGAACTATTATGATGAGGCAAAGAAATTAGGATCTTATTCAGCATTCCCTTAAAACTCTGACAATAAACCTTTTCTCCTACACTGACTTAAAAAAAAACAACTAAAAAACAACCCATAACCAAAGTACCCAAAGTATCCATCTAACAAGATTTAATGCAAAACTGAAACAGAAAATGTTTAAACAACACCCCAGATGTTTAGAATGGAAGTCAGCATTGGAACCATTCCAAGAGTTACCCTTCAATGGTTTTGTTTTGGTTTTGTTCAGGTTTTATTTGTTTATTTTACAATAGCTGCAGAGTAGTTATGTCAGGAAAGAAATTAAAGCCATCAAAACCAAAATCATACATAACTTTTAAAGCATAGTAAATGCTGAACTTTCACCTTTATTTCCAAAACAACCTATTACAGTCAAGTTGTAGACTAATTCTGCCATTGTGATGGCCTGTTTATGCATTTTTCAAGGATATAATGGCTACACCTAGTCTAACCGGCAGAACTGGATACTTCTTCAAAATATGTTAAAACCTTTTGAAAAACGGTAGGGTCAGAAAAAGTCAGAAGGAAAAGGTATAATAAAAATACAGAGCAAAGAGAGCTCAGGAAGTGACAACAAGAAGGCGAAAAAAGGAGCATTTCAGAATGCCTGGCTTCCCAAGATCTATTTCAACAGCAGCTGGTCTCCCTGGGAGCTCCTTTATAATGAAAATCTGAAGTGGAAACTCTTCAATATTCCAAAGTTCATTTTTATAAAAGAAGTAAACTGTAGACTGTTGATGAAAGGGGAGCTGGGCTTCTAGCAATAGTATAAAAGGGAAACGACCTTATTCTTTAGAAGAAGACATGTTATTTCTAGCTGCTCTTTCTCATTTATTTTAATTATTTTCTTTTCGCTTTGCTCAAAAATGATCATAGTGAAAAAATGCAATGCTTTCTCTAAAGTACTACTAGTAACAGCAGAGTTCACACTTGTAGAAACAGCAAGCCTTATCAACAAGTACGTTATCCTTCTAGGCACTTTTACAAGTTTGCTAATAATACTTGGTAAAGGAAAATACAGTTTTGCTCTACAGCTTTATTTAAGGTCTTATCAGTGAGTAGTTGGCAGGACAACTGATTGCCTTTGTCAAAACAAAGTCAGCTTTATTCCAAGTTTCAAAGAAAGCATTCCAGTTGGAAATACAGGTATCTAGAAGGAAGTCTTCATCAAGAAATATTTGAGGTATATGACTGCTTCTCTTTTCTCACAGAAGAAAAAAAAAAATTGGTTTTTTTCTCCTAAGCTCAGATGAATCTTAAACAATAAAAGCCTCAAGAAAAGACACAATGAAAAACAAAACTATTTGTGAACGGTTAATTTATGGTATTCATAAAATCAAGACAGCTTTCAAAAAGTGACATATTCATCGCTGCATAACATATTACTTGAATTATAAGCAGGCACTTAAAAAAAAAAAAAAATCAGTGTTTTTACAGTATACAAAAGTCTAAAATTACATGGATTTCTGTCCTGATTGTGGAAAATCCAAAATTTCCCATCTCACTGAAGCTGATGTATTAGAACCAGTCACTCTTCTGTTGTCCCATCCCTCTGCTTAAGACAAGGCACCTAGTTATCTCCCCATTCAGTAAGCACTGATCATTCCCAGAAAGATTAGCACCATAACTAGGAACAACATTAAGACAACAAGAACAGCCTGTTCCACTTAGCAGCATCAGTGTTTGTTTTAAATATTTACATTCAGATTTTGAGTATGAGATTTTGTATGAAAAATAAATTTTCATAAAAACCAGTTGTATTAATAGACCTGATTCTTTTTTCCAATGAATTTGAAGAACTACAACTGGTTACAACGTAAGTGTTAACTGATGAAGCTACTGCATCCTACTATTATCCCCCTGAAAACAGACCTATAATAAAACATCAAGCCTAACTAATGCACAGCAAATCTAGTAGCGCATTTAAATACAATTACCAATAAAAACTATAAAGGGAATTCAGTCTGTAACATTGTTTCACTCACACACTGAATATTTTGTCTGTTGGCACAGCTATCCTCTCCCTTTCAGAAAGTACTCTTCAGACTGTATATTTACCTTTTCCCCTCACAGAGAATTACAGAACAACCTCACAAGATATTTCATGCTGTAAGAGATGTCAGAATAAGGGATGTCATAGTATAATTCATATTATAAGGGACATCAAGAGGTTTCCAGCCCAACCTCCTGCTGAAAGTTAAGACATTTGGTCAGGTTACTGGGGGCTTTACTTTTTCAGTCTTGAAAACTTTCAAGGAGTGAAACTGAATAACTTCTCTGAGTAACCTGTTCCAATGCTCAACTGAACACATAAACATCTCTCCTTGATTTTTACAAACAAATTCAATTTAGTAGTTGGTAAGCTGAAGTGCATTACTCATATTTTACGGAAAAGAAAACCAATTTCATGCCAAATCTAATACAGCAGTAAATTCAACTGTCTAACAACTCTGAGTAGTGCCTTGACCAGGAATAACTAATTGTAATGCTTGTGTTCAACTCTTGCTGAACTGGAGAAAATTGAATTGTCTATGGTAAAAGAGGATCTTTCCAATAAAGCTATAAAAAGATCATCTCATGACTAAATTCTGATCTCTGTGCTCCAAGCTAACTCATTTGCATGGGAACAACATATAATCTGTCCACTATGTGTCAATTATGAAAGCATTACATAAACAAAAGCAAAGAACTTGTCAAATATGGATATTTGTATTTCTTCATTTTAACACACTGTAACACATTAATTATTCAGTCTGTAGTGCCGACCACAGCTCAACCATGCCCCTTATTTCAGACACAAGAGCTACTAAGTTATTGCAAATATTATTTTACCACATCCAAAAGACTACCTTATGCAAACAAAAGCACTATGAAGCAGTGGTAACTCCACCAGTTTTATCCAGATCTCAATTCAGTGAGAAGCATACATCATGTTTTTAAAGTATTTGTCTCAAGAGGCTATAAAGAAACCTTGACATAAAATGAAAAAAATTAGTATGAATCCAAACAAAACCCAAATCATCAGTTATTTTATTTGCCAGCACAGAACCCCATAAAACTTAGCTAAGCAAAAATATGGGATATGCTACAGTCAGAATTGCTGATTTCTCTGCATAATTAGGACTACTGGGGTTGATCAGCATTTCTAATGTTTACAGCTACTTACAACTTTGTCAAAGTGTCCTGTCTGTCCTTGCTTTCTCAAAGTGCATATAAAACACATACTTACATGACACATCAAAAAAATTTGTTCAAGATTTCAATTTTTAAAAGGAACAATGGAGGAAAACCACAATAAATTTTCTTCAAAAAATGTTTGCGACAATGGCTTGAAGCCATCAGCAGAGACGAGCTTCAAGTTAATGCTATACTCTTTCATTTATCTCTGAAAATGTAACAAAGACCAACCAGCTTCTAAGAAGAAAGTACTGTGTTGTTTCAGTGAAGAACAAAAGCCACCTTAAAGTCTCTGAAGAGGAATAAAAATTGAGACCAGTGTCTGCTAAAAGCACAGAAAAAGTCACTGGAGACTGAAGAAAGGAGACTAGACTGGGCTGACATAGTAAATCAGGATGAGGAAGCTCCAAAGAATAAAGAAAAGTAAATGGAAGGAAAGCTGACAGGAAAAAAGGAAGGGGACAGGACTGGCTGAGACAAGAAAACAAAATTTGGAACGGTCAAGCCCAGGAACACCTAAAAAACTGAGACTGGCTACAGGACACTGTGATTAGGATACATATAAATGATGAAGTGAAAAGGACTGTGCTTGCAGAAGTCTAGCAAGAGCCCTAATGCACCACAACACATTCTAAAGCCTGCAGGAGAAAGCACTTCAGTCTTCCACCACTTTTCCACTTCCTGAGCAAATGCACTACAAGTTATGCCATTCTGCTTATGTACTGTTGTACGTAAAAGGGACTGCGCTCTTACAATCCTGTCACTCATGATGGTAAAAGTTCAGGAGTTTTTTGCAAAGGATTAAACTTTTCCAATTCTCTTTGTAACCACTGTAGGTCCAATACAGCAAGCCAATATGGAATTTACTTGAAATTTTTCAGCATTTTTTTAGTTTGTTGCTTGTTGGCTTGGTTTTGGTTTGTTTTTTTTTAATTCTCTTAAATTTAATTTTCTAGGTTTTAAGGAAGTATATGGGACATGTGTGCATATTTTACTTCACAAACAACACAAAAGAACATTACTAAGGTTACTAAATCAAGTGCTAAAAAGGTGTAAAATGACAAACTGTTGTCTGTGCAACCATAATTAATTTCCCTCAAGTGTCTTTTTTTTATAAAATTTAAATAAACATGTGCTTCTTATTCAAAGTTACCTTGCCAAGATAATACAGAACTTAACACAGATAGGACTCTTGTTTTATCTGCTGAAGAACTGGGCTTGCAGAAAGAAAACGGGGCAAGGGTTCTGTAATGTGCCACAAAGGCTTTAATGACTAAAGTTCTCTCTGTTGTAGTTTCCCTCATTCCCCTTACTGTCATGCAGCAAACCATTTAACCTAAAATTTCCATTGTTTGTAATTAACTGTACATTCCTCTTTTTTCCCATTCACTCTGCAGATACACTCACAGATGTGGAACAATCAGGACTGTTACAAAAAGCAGTAGCAGGTATAACTTGAGTAACATATTTACAAGAACTGTAGAAGTTTCAAATTGGACACCAAAAATGAGTGAATACTTTCTAACTAACCCTCTCTGTGCCTCTGTTAACCATCTGTAGAAGTCTTGTCTCATCTTAGGTAGTGTTTGATAAACTAGTAATACTTTGTGGGGCATTCTGATCACACAATGATAAGCACTTTAGCAAAGCTCATACAGATGTTATCAGTTCTGTCTTCAAAGGAGAGCCTAAGTAACATGGAATAAATAAATCATGGGCTCACACAACGATCAGTGAAAAATACTGAATTCTCTTAAGTGAGCTCAATCTATCCCATGTAGTGAAAGACAAGGCTCTTGTGGAAAAAAAAAGATAGCATGTAATCATGTTATTAAGACTGTACATGCTCAAAAAGGCACTTAAAACCTCTTTGTTCCATAAGCTTAATAATGTGGGATTTCTCTACAGAAGAGGTTTAAGATACTCAATTTAAAGTTCTATGAAATCAAGAAGGTTCTTGCATTACCATGAAGTTGTGTTGAGGTTGCATTACTTTTTAGCACCTCTCAGAAGTAAAACTGGAAATTTTTTGTTGGTTTAGAACAGCATTGTGGATAATATAAATATGGACAAGGACAGAAGCGTTTTGCTTAGGTTATTTTTACTTTTTGCAAAATTTAGAGATGGAAAAGATATATTTTTGTATAATGTCAACTATTACTAAAGATAAACTAAGCAACTGACGCTGATAACACACATTTGAATGCAAATGACCAAACAAAAGATTCATACTACCAACAGTTTTTGAGATGAGTTCTTATTAATGACATTTTGGTCCATGATCATTTATACAACATGGGCCACAGATCATCCTTTCACAGAGATCTGTACAGTATTTGCACTGCAAGGACATTTAGAAGTTAGTAATGGTAGATGAAAAACACTGAGAATTTTTATAACTTAAAGTTATTTCAGAAAGCTTTCCCCTGTCTTATGTAATTTCAGGCCTGTGTTCATTATTCTTCCTGGTTTACAAGTAAGTCTATACAAAAGAGTGACACTAAATAACATATTTGTTAATACCGTCTTTGATACAGCCACCTCTGCACAGGCGGCTGCATTTTAAAGGCATATTTTTCCCTAAGGTGTACAGCCTAATAATTACATAATGGCTTATTTTTGAAACGGTAACAAACCCTTAAATCTTTCATGTGCTTTAATATAACTGTATTCTAATATTGTTATATAACTATGACTATGCTAGAATATAACACTTGAAAACATTCGCAGCATAGAGGTCACAGTTTACTTTCATTACTAAATGGAGCATAGCTGATTAACTGCATAGATAATCTTCCGTAGGTTTCATAAGCAGAATTAAACAGCTCTTCATAGAGCAGATGCAATTCCTAAAGAGCCTCTCACCGAGGTGCAGCTCAGGCGCGGCCCCCTCGGGCAGGCTCCGCCCTTCCAGGTGCCTTTAGCGGAGCTCAGCAATGGCATTTCTGCCCTCGCCAGCAGGTTACTACAGCCGCTCCGAATTACTGGCACTTACGGAAACGCGGCACTGAAAAACGGCGAAATTAGCATTCCACAGGGGGAAAACAAAGTGAAACGCTACTGGTTTTACTGCAAGAAGGTGCAGTGAAAAAAAAAACCAACACCCTTTTCAGCCCGTCACCAGTAAACACACCCAAAAGGCAGATGCATCAGCGTACGGCGCAAGGTTGCGGCTGCTCCGGCACACAGACCATGGTGCCGAAATGATGCCCTGGAAGACCACGGTTACGGACGCGATTTTACACACGCTGCCAAAATCTATACGTGCGCCGTAGGAAACGGAGAGGAAACCGCGCACTAGGCTTCCCCTGCGGCAGCATCCCGGTTCCTCGCCAGCCCGCATCCCCGCGCCGAGCCCACGATCGGCGGGGACAGCACCCGCCGGGGGATTACCCGGGGCAGACGGCCCACTTTGGCAGCCCGGGGTGCCGAGTAATCTCGTACCCAGCGGACAGACGCCCTGGGAGGGGGCGGCTTCCCCCAGCCCGCCCCGTTTCCCGTGCCCGGTAAGGGCCGCCGCCCCCGGCCGCCGCAAAGGAACGGGTTCCACCGTGGGCCGTGGCGGGGCTGGGGGCTGCCCCGCACCTGCCCCGGGCTCCCCCTGCCGCACCGGCAAAGTTGTGACTCCCCG
>VXBT01004357.1:555369-735692 GCA_013400235.1 Oriolus oriolus | reverse complement strand
GAGCGGGGAGAGGTGAGGGGAGAGCGGGGGAGCGAGAATAGGTGCTCGTGTCCCCTGTTCCCGAGGAGCGGGAGGAGAGCCGTGACGGAAGCAGTGTGGTGAAAGTGGGGTGAGGAGTGCCGTGGGGCGAAGGCGCACGCCGGCTGGCAGCCCTGGCTGCGGTGGGCGGGGGGCGGGATGAGAGGGGCCTCTGCAGAGCGGGAGGGACGAAGGTGAGCAGGGCTGGAGGCGAAGGGGGCTCGGCATCCCTCAATCCGCGCCGTCCCGCTGGCTGTGACACACGACTGCAGGTGGAACAGCACCCCGCGCTGTCCAGGGAGCTTGTGCGGCACTGGCTGCCGCTGTCACAGAGACACACTCACGCGTGGTCACAGACACAGACTGACACAGGCACAGCCGTGCGCGCTGCACATGCCCAAAGGGCGGCAAAGGGCGGGTGAAGCCCAAGTTAAGCTGCTTCCCCTACCCCCGAGCGTGTCTCTCAACTGCGGCGGCATCCACGGACCGCATCAAAAAAGAGCTGGGAGACGGGATAGACCTCAAGGGTGCAGTCGTGATGCTTGGGACGCCCGAGGGATGTGCTCGGCAACGCCAGGTTCAAACTTTCAATTAACACTCGCCTCACAAACTATGGGAATGATTTTGAAATGACACGATTTGTCTTCAGCCTCAATTTATTTTCTGAACTTTGCATCTTCTATGTAGGACCATATTTCTTAATTCTTTTTCATTACCACGAAGACTAGATACTTATTTTTAAAGCCTCTACTTGTCACTTCAGACCAAGTCTTATGGTATTTTCCACTTTATAAATTGCAGAAATCAAAACTCCCCGAGGGGAAAAAAAAAGACAAATATGGGGCTTGCTGCATACCCTCTTGTAGAAAGTAAACAGTTCCAGAGAAGTGGAGATACGGTCCACTGAAGAGTCATAAGCTGCCAAATTTGTGATGACTGCTGCAGGAAGGACTCATGAGGGATAGAACATGGAACCTGCAAAACTTTGAGACATGAGTTCACCCTGTATATGAAACGCAATTTTTGATGGTAGCAGGGGCTGCAACCCCATGACACTTTATATTTACAGAGAGTGACAGATAAGACACAGTTACTAGCAGGCACAGCAGAAATAACACTTGACTAGGTTGCAGCACCTGCATGACAGTAACAACCAGAGAGTGAAAAACTTCAGCTAGTCCAAGACCCTCTTCCTGAGGCCCCTTGTTGCTTCACAATCAATCCTTATGTTGGGAGTAACACCAAAGCAACATACATTTCACCTTATGAAAAATCAGGTTTCTGCAGTAGAGAGACATCTGAAGACCTTTTTTTTTTCCAGCTACTTGAAGTAAGGAGGGGAGGACTGCTTCACTTCTAGCTGTCATCTTGGGTAGTTCTCACATATCTGAAAGGATCTGAACTCTAAAACACAAGATAGCACTGACTTTACGGCTTTACTGTTTGCTGATTGCACCAAATACGGCTATGTCAAGTTCAGTGAGCTCATACTCTCACAACCATATGGGTCAGAAGCTTGTTGTTCAAGGATAAAAAAGATAGTTCTTACAAAACCCCAACCCAAGAGATTTTCATTTAGTCATTCCAGAGTTGGATATTTAGACTTGAGTCTTTAATTCCCGTGTCTTAATCCAACACTGACCATTGTATGTGTACACAAACATTCAGAAGAGAAGAGCTGTCATCATTGCTGTGCTCTCAAAGCAGCAGGGACAGAGATGACATGCCAGGGAGAAAATTCATTGGTACCAAAGGTGCAGAAAAAATGGGAAATAATAATGACTGAACAGCATATTAAGGTAAACAAGTTAGATTAAGCATATTGGCACAGTATATAGTCACGAAACTGAAGGCATTTAAAGTATTAGTGAGCTTTGAATCTCTGGCACAGACTTCACATGGATGTCAGTTTTTAGACATCTTAACTGCTTTCTCATGGTGAGGACTATAAAACTGTTCCAGCCCTTGCCAGGATTTAGAGCAGTCTTACAACTGCTCTGAATGGCATTCAGTTGCCTTAGGCTGCATTTTGCTGCTAGAAGCTCTAAACCACGAAGTCAGCTCTAGGATGATTTGCTGAAGGAAATGCTGGCCTGCTTGGCGTGTCCCCTCTGATGTACAGCACAGACTGCTGTATACTGCCACGGTGCATTTAAAACTTAGAGTAGTCTCTGAAGGGTGTTCCTCCCTAATATTCAGTAATTTCAGTTTCTGGTTTCATTGCCAGAAGTTAAGATGGCTGTCTTAAACATTTTGAGGCAGGGTAATTTTTTACTTAAATATACCAGTGGGTGTCTCTGCACTGCACAGAACGTCTCTGTCTCTCCCTTTGCTTGATTCAAACATCTTTCACCAGAGTCAGGGAGTCAATAAAGCAAACAGGAACAGAAGATACGCAAAAAGCAGAAACAGAGGTCTTTCAGCACCATGTGCAATTGTAATCATCAGCTGGTCATTATTCTGTAACACTCTCCCTATGATGAATGTATATTTTAGTTCATACACATGCCCACATCCCTGGGTGCTTGATTCCTGCAAGGAATTTGTTCCCTAGAAAGTCACAAGTCATTTGGGATCCAGACATAAGGATGAAATAGGCATAGCTGCAGCCTGCAGCACTTGTGGAGGAACAGCAACCACTGACCTCACTTCATGTTTTTACAATACTCATAGCATCCACCGTGGGAGGAAGTGGGGTAGGGAATATGAAGCAGGGACAACAGCTTTCTGTTATTGTAATAAAATGGAGACAGAGGCCAGCATGAGCTTTATATACCCCTACCTAGTCCCAGCAATCTTTTAGAGGATTAATGAGATTAGAAGCCCCTATTGTTTTGCTAATGGCTGTTTATTTGAAAAATGGCTTTTCTTGTAAGCATACAGAAATGACCATATGTTACTCTATACTCCAATCCTGCCTCGGGATACTACTAAAAGCAAAAGAATTAATATCATGTTCCAACTGCAAATTTTACAAAAAACAATTAATTTGCCCTTCAACTCTGTGGCTGGCTATGGAGTCTTACCTGGTCTAGGGTAATGCATTAAAATAGATTAAGAGTATTCCTTTGAAGAATATTGCTGCAGCTTATGCTGCTAAGGGAAGTCTAACAATGCTAACAATCCATTTTAAAATCCATGGTTATTTGAATTCCAGATGTATATTTGCAGAGATAATTTGAACTCTGGCTATACCCAAGCCTATCATCCATGAAATTGACACATGCAAGTTCCTTTTCATTGCTCCCAAATGATGCAAAATGTTTCCCATGATATTAAGTATTTTCAAATGAAAGGAAGTTTTAGAGTCAGACTTAGCTGAGATGAACACTACTGTTGTTGAATTCCAAGCTTTTCAGAGTGAATGAAACACATCACAAAGGTAATTTTAATTATAGAGCTTAAAATAGAGCATAAGGCAAGACTTAAGGTTGAAATTAGATTCTGTATCATATGAGTCTGTTCTCAGTAGCTTGAAGTTTAATCATGGAGGCTGTTATTTCCTATGCTTGATCTCTTTCATGAATCAAATCATTCTGGAAAATGATTCAGACATTTTTGAGGGATGCTAAAGGATAAAATTAGATACTTTTAATGAGAAGCAACTTTTTCAACCATTCTTGTAATGGGAATACTGTCCCTATATCCTTCCTCAGAAGGGATTAAGAGCTTGAGGTCTGGCAAAAAAAGTAGCTTAGAGCTCGGACAGGTTTTTTTGTACAAACAAAAATATTAGTGTCTGACAAAGAACTGTACCAGGAGAGAAATTAAGAGGATGACATGATAATATGTTTACACTCTGTTGATCACTGACTGGTACCATATGCTCTGGATACCAGTCCAACTTTGGACCGTAGGTTGCTCTAAGTTGCACTGGGGCTTGTTTAAGAGGCAGTTACATTGTGTCATGGGTTGGGTGAATATAATATTAGATTTTCCTCTCAGCAGGCAGATCTCAACTTTCCCATGAATCTAACCCCCCAAATGAAAATATTTAACTTTCCCTTGAAATTCTTTTCTCTGTGAGCTATTATCAGGATATCGAGTTTGTACCACAGCACAGGCGACTGAAGTGCAACTTCAGAGAAGCAGAAATTGCCTGGATTCTCTCCAGAGTCAAAAGTACAATCTCTCACCAGTCCAGTCCATATTCCATGGATGCATATAGCCACATGCACAGACACAGCCTTTTCATAGCAAAACAAAGGAGGAAACCAAAACAAACATTTTTAGAAAGTAGATTGCATGGCCATGTATCGACCGTTTCTCACATGTGATGTTGATTCCATTGATTACTGTTGATGCCCACAGTTACTCATTTAGCCCAGGTGAGAGACCATCATGTCATGAACACAAAATTCTGCAGGTTACTGACAATTTCACATATAGGGAAGATATTTCAGTTTTCTTTAAGTATATGTGAAAATCTGCACGAACACTATGCAAAAAGAGTACTAGTACTTACTGCTGTTGCAAGTCTTTAAATTTAAAAGGTATTGTGTCACCCTAGTTTTCTCACTCTACTCTTATGCATTAGAGTTTTGCAAGGGCTTAGTGGGTTTTCTTCTAAGAATTCCTGTCTCATTCACTATAAAAAGTGAATATATGTGATACAGCATCTCTGTAATGCTTCCTTATGTTCAATTCAATCAACTGATTTAGGCATAATTTACAGCTAAGTGGTGCTAAATAAAAATTCCTCTTGTTTTTTCACTGTGACCATGAGTGCAGTTCCCAATGCTCTCCAGGGTTCCCATCTTCAAAACTTTTCTTCCAAAAATACAGGTATGACAAGATTTTGGTATCTTCATTTCAGTATATGCATCTAAGATACAAAATGACATATGTAAATTACTAAATAAACTGCAAATATCTCAGATACTAGATACTAGTATATATGCTAACTAGATACCTTTTTTTTTTTCAGAAATGCTGAATATTTTCCATATTCTTTATAGGCAAGGGAGAAGGCAGATAAGATTACCTAAAATCAGGGCTGAGACTGGCACTTCAAGCTGATTGAATGACGAATAAAGAACACATCTACTGTCTTTGAAAATAAAAATGACTGAAGTGGCTTGCACAGTAACATATAGACTGTGAAAGATATGGAGCTTAGTTCTCCTGTCTTGATAACTCTTTTTAAGCACTTTGTGCTATTGAAATCATGCAATGTAAGGCTTTTACAAGAAAATACACAGATTTCAAAGAAAGTCACTTTATTCAAACTTCAGTAATAATGCAAACATAATCTTTACTTTGGCCTCTGGATTTTTGTGTTCTTTCAGCATCATTTTGTGAGAGAAATATATAATGCATATTTCTATGTCACTTTTGATTTGCTTTTTAAAATAAAATATTCATCAGACATACGAAAAGAAAGAATTAATTTACTTCAAAGAAGAGGAATTTCTGTGCAGTAGGGTTCAGCATATCTGTATAGGCTACAGCATGCTCCAGTTTTTTGAACAGTCTTGAACTATTCTTTGATGATATTTTAAGAAGCTCTTTTAGAAGGAGCATTTCTGATGGAATACTCTCAGTCACAGTAGATACTTGTGTATTATATACTTAGCATTAGTACTGGATGCTTTCCCCTGAGGTGTGGCAGATGCCTTGGACTTGTAGTACATTTATATTTACACTAGCCTGCTAGTCATTGCTTATTAGCAATGTGGGATTTAACTTCCTTTTCCCAAATCTTATCTGAAATCTGCCTGACAGGACAAGCCACAGAAGCTGATAAAGCCCTGCCTGATCATGGGAGGAAATGGAAGAGAGATTAGTGCTAAAAATTGTACGTCCACTGTTTCTCTGCTGTTGATTGCCATCAAGGTCAATAGTGGGTGGCTTCTTTGTTACTGCCATTGTCTTCAGCTGGGGAATGTGGGCATGTCTATGTTGAGGCTAGAATGCTGCAGTGCTTTCAAAGCGCCTCTGAGAAGATCTTACCATTCAAATGTCTAAAACAAAACAACAATATCAGCACAGTGGTAAAGATGCAGCCAGATTTACTGCTTGCCAGCACATTTGCCCGATGATCACTAGTACAGGAGATAAGGTGTATCAAAATTATGTACTGGAGCAGCATCAAAATACATCACCAAAGACTACCATCATCCTCACTTAGTTTTATTTCTTATTTCATTAGCAGAACAGCCCTGCTTAAATATCACATTTTCTCTGCATCTTTGTTTTCTTAATATCCTCTCTTAGGTCGCCTAACCTCAGCTTTATCAGGTTCAAAAGTAGTGCTACAGCTTTTCTTTCCTTGGGTCCTGATAAGACTGGGCATTGTGTGAATGCCATAAGCTTTTATGTGACAGTGTAGATGCTGAAAAGCATGCTGTAGCCCTACAGCTACAACACATAGAAATCTGTCACATACCTGCTAGTGCTAATGACAATGCTACAACCCTGAAACTTCCATCCATATCTGAAATCTGTTTGTTCACCTTGTCTTGACTGCATATGCATATAGGTAAAAGTATAGACAGATGATAGAGAGAGATATGTGATATCGAGGTAGATGCAGGCATGTATGCGTGTTCCTGTGTACAAATGGATTTAGAACAATTTTTGTCAGGAAGAAAATAATGAAAAGGACTATGTCCTAATTTTCATCCAATGAAATATTTTCTTTTTGAGCTCCAAAAAGTCGTTAATTTTCTCAGAAATACATGACAAAACTTAATGTAAAGAATTCTCATGGGACTGATGCAAATTGGTTTCTCAGTAGTTGAGATCTTCTAATAAAAGGCTAATCTTTAAACTTCACCAGAAACTTCCACTTCAAAAGATTACACTTTTTTTACTCACATTTTTTCAAGCAAGGTATTTTTGTTCTAAAAGGACACAAAAGTAAAGAAATAAAGGGAGAGGTAATAAAATGCTCCAGTGAATTTTGTTTAGGATTTTGTTTCTTGGTGGTTTGGTGTGTTTTGTGCTTTGCAGATACAATACCTCAGGGGGCAAAAAACTCCAACAATTGTAGATGACAATTAATGCCTCTCTAGTTCCTAACATTTTTGTGACTATTCGCAACAAGCTGCATCATTACACTGCAATGCACACAACTCCTCTGTTACAAGGGGAGTTTGGAAAGAAAAAATTAAATTCAACCTATTATCCATCTGTTCTGGGTTTTTTTCATCCAGTGACATTCTAATGGAAAACAGAAACTTCTCCGAACAGCAAGCAGAACTTGAAGGTCTCTATCCTGGATGAATGACATCATTTCTTCTTCTTTATATCTCTCTCATTAAATCTTCATTTATTTTCCACAAAGCTTCAGTTAGAGACTCTTAATCCTGCTGGGATTTAGGAGCTAAATGTTACTGGGGTGCAGATTGTACTTGAGAAAATACACACTTCCTAGAAGAAACATAAAATCCAGGGAATTTTACGTTATTAGAAGCTATGAGTTTGTACGATCAATATCTGAAATGACAGGTGGCACTTAGGTCCTTTTGTTAACTTACCTGTCTGCTTCTCTGCAGGTATGTCAAGACCAAATTTGTAACAGACTGGTCTAACCTCCTCATACAGCAGCCTAACCTATCTTGAGGAAAGATAAAAGGCAGCTGATGTCAAATAATAGGAGATTTTTAAGGTTCCTCATAATAGATACTGTTGCCTGCCTACAAAAGCAGTTGGAAAAGAATACTCAGGGTAATTAGCAGTGACTCAGAGTCAACATGGGAAGGTGTCTGAGAGATGTGACAAGGGCCTGCCCTGGCATGGTGTTAATATTTGCATTGTTGAGGGGTGTGATAGAGAATACTACATGGCTTATGGTGGCACAATAGTGGAGAGAAGGCTCTCAGCCAGACACAAGAAATGGGACACAGTAATTATGTGGATGATTGTGATTAGATTTATTGCTAATGCAATATCTAAATATTGCCAGTGCAGCATGTAAATAGCAACTCTATCATCTATTAAATGGATTATAGTGCACTCAGGTTGTGGTCCCTCCTGTTTAATCATGAGCTTCAGTGAGACCCCCTTGCTTTCTAAACTTCTAGGTGTGGCTCAGTCCACTTAGTCTCAGATTTGGTCAACAGTTTATGTCTAAAGGGTTATAATATAAGCTGGTTCAGCTAGAAACTTACGGGTTCACAGTCTTTGGCCTTGTGGAATTCACAATTAACAAAGCAACAAAGCATCTATGTAGCTACTTCAGGATTTTATCTCTCTGATTGACTGGATCTTAGTGCTTTTCATTCATGCATACAAGAGGGAGTGTTTCCTATCTTTGGGCTGAACACACCCTGCAGGAGTCTCTGCTGGGGTGTGTGTGGAGCGGGCAGTCCACAGAGAAGCTGCCTATAACCTTAGACCAGTTTGCCCCATTGGCCCAGTCTCCAGCAGGATTTTATACCCTTTTGTAGGCTGATGTGCTCCAGAGTAAATGGCAAACACTTCACCTCCCATCTCTGGAGCACATTAATTATGTGAGCACCTAGACAGTTCCTCTCGCAATACCCACCTGGTGTTTGCATCTTTGGACAAACCACATTGGCCATCAGAGATGGAAAGAAGGTGTAGGAGGCCAGGGGAACAATGCATGCAAAGACCCATCACACTTACTAAATTCAAAGATGGTCTAGATGGCAATGAGTTAGCCTGACAAAGGACAGGTGTTCAAAGTAGAGTGGACAAGTGGACAATCCATCTGAAGAAAAACAGTTTACTGTAGGAAAGGATCTGTGGGTTATCCAAGATGATTCCCAAGCACAGATGAACAGTGTTGTAGTGCTGCAAGAAAATAAAGCATTGTACTGGGACTTAGAAACAGCAACATGCACAATTTTTAAGCCAGTCCTTCCACTCACCACAGGTCTGGCAAGGTCTTATAACGGTACTGTGTTTGGTTTTGGACATGACAGCAAATGGATGTGGAGCAGCTGGACAGAGCTGACATGCTGAGAAGAGTCACTGTGTTGTATGAAAAAAACAGACAAAATGGGATTATTTAGCTTAGAGAATGAGGAACTAGCTGGTGACATGACAGCAGTCTATTATGGAAAAGGTGGAAGGGAAGGTGATTCATCTGTTGTTCAAGCCCATAGTAGAGAAGACAAGAAGTAGTGGCTATAAATTAAATGAAGCATCAGCTTAAATACTAGTGGTTTGAAGTCTCCAACTTGGGAGCTTTGTAAAGACAAAAATAATCTCACTAAAGATGACCTTGCCTCGGGGATTTGTCTGTAGCAGGTGATCCCTTTAAAGCTCCCTCAGCCTTGTGATTGATTGCCTTATTGATGTCTAAATCTCAAGTAGACTCTTTTCCTGTCTCAAGAGCCATGGGCAATAGCAAAACCAAGTCCTGGGTATCTTCAGTGCCAGTTTTAGGTTATCCAGGACATAGCAATGTTGTATTCTGAAGCCATAAAAGTTTATTTTGCCTGTCTTACTTTGCATTAACTGAATGGTGATGGAAACACCTGCTACTTTCTATAAGAACATAGTGCAACACTAACAGTGGCTACTTCATTTATTGCCCTGCCTGGGACCTGCTCAGCCATGCCATAACCTGTCAATTTTGAAACAGAGAAAACTGCTGGAAATGCCAAGGCAGTGTCTAGATTAGTCTCACCTACTGTGTCTACTGTATAAATGCCTACAACCACACAATTCATGCTGATCTCCGTTCATGGTAAACAGAGAAACTAGGCAATTTTAGGATGTAATTCATTTAACTTATTGTAGATGTCCATATCAGGATGAGATGAACAGAAATGTTTATTTTTCTCCATTGACTAGATGAAGACTTGATGAATAGCTCAGATGGAGAATTCTGCATGGCAAATATCCCCATTCTCTAAGAAAAATTTTATCTGGTGTGTCTGAATTCAGTGTCCAACAGTATTGACATAGCAGTATTAGATAAACAAATATGATGACCAGCAGCTGTTTGAAAGAGAAGGTAATAGAGAGACTTCACTCCACCTTTCAGTTAACTCCTACAGCTGTAAACTGCAGACATAACTAGGAGGTAGAGATTAAAAATAAAGTTGAAATGACTGACCGTCTAAGAAGGAAGTATCATGCAAATGATGTTAAAATCAGATAATTAATATGTAAAATCAGGGCAAATATCTTTCAGCTTAAGAGTCTTTTGATTGGAACTGCTGTGTACTGCTGTTTATTTTGAATTAGAATGACCATGTAGATTGAAAAGCATAATATTTCTTCCCTCCAGCCCTCCAGATGAAGTGTGAAGGTCAGGTTCATGCTCTGTCTAGAGTTACATATTCATTATGAGATTATTGTATTTTCAATCATTAAAAAATAATCTAAATGGAAGGAGCATATCACTTCTAGTCCTAAGATTTTTTTCCTTGAAAATGTCTCCCTTTCCTATGTCAGGATTTTCAGTAAAACACAATTTTTTAACTGAGAAAAGAGTAGGATGCACTCTTTACCTTCAGTGTTTGAGTATTTAACCCTGCCTTTCTCTACAAAATAAAATTTCTTCCTACAAGATCACATAGTTTTCTTTTCATCTGGACTCAACAACTGTGTTAAGCAATATAGCATTGAAACCTTACTACATATACAGGTTTTTACTATGCTTCCCTTGAAGGGTCCGGTATCCTGACTGGTTCCATAATTCCTGGCTGTTCCACCACGCCCTTCTTTCTTCTTCTCGCCTGCTCCCTCTTCAGCACTTGCCCCCAGTATGTTTCTCTCTCTTTATTGCAGTGTTCTGTTCTGGGTTTGCCTATGACAGTCAGATGTCATGCTAATGGCTGCAGTGTATGTACTCACTTAGCAGAAGCATTTAATTACCAGGTTCCATTCTGAGTATTACTTTGCACAGTGCTGGAATCATTCTCAGTCACTTGCAGGAGAAAAATAGAAGAAAACTCTTAGCTCTGGGGCTACTGGAGACAATGTTTTCTCAAGTGCATAAAGTTGTAACTGGTTTTTGATTGCTTGAGGATCCAGAATACAGAAACCAAACAAGATGAACAAAGATCACCCTCTAGAAATTTGCCCTACACACAGACCCCCTGGAAATACAGACAGCATCAGACTGTATTTCTTTTAGCCATCTTAAAAAACCCCATCAAGTTTGACAAGATGTAAGTAGTTTGTATATAACGCAGAATAAGTTCAGTTAATGGAAGAACTAAGGATCACAAGATTTCTGAGAGTTTGATGTATATTACCCAGATGCATTAGAGTCCTGAAATAGCAGGTTGAAGAACCTTTGTCTGTACAAGAGGGTGTTATGCAGCAGTCCCTAGAGCTTCATTATAAACATGTTTTTACATAGCTCCTTGGAACTCGTGTCGAGATGAAAAAAGACTGTGGAGAAAGAGACGTTATGTGGTCCTTTTGTAACAGCTACAATACTTTCCTATTCCTTACCATGGAATTTTGAATCCCCAACAAGTTTCCACAGATTTTCCAAGGCAAAACCCCATACTTTTGCTGAATGGGGTAAAAAATAAAGATACTATAACTTGTAAAAAATATTAAATGTTTTTTGCACTGTGGAGTGTTTGTAAATTTGGTATGCAACACTACTGCATTGTAACCACCCAGCCAACACATACCTGTATTTCCTAAATATCAGCATATTTTTAAAAAGTAATACAATGAATGTGGCTTTGCTAAAGTGCATCACAGATAAAACTGTTGTGTTCCCCTAAATTAAACTGCTAAGCACTGGAATTCAGACATTTTTAGAGAAATTTATTCACTTTCTTGTCACTGTCTCACGCAAAGATTGAAAAGACCCTCACACACAAAGGCCTCCCATTGCTGATCAGGTTAATAAAACTACCTACATGGTGAAATTTGCTGGATCAAGCTCCTAATTTCAAGCTTAGCGTTTTAAATGCAGTAGGAAAAATGATTCATCAATATTTAATGTGCATATTTACTTATTTTCCAGTGACCTCCAGATAACTGATATGTTCCAGACTGTAGTCACTGAAATTGCATTATAAATAAACAATATAGACACAAAAAGCCAAATGCACAGGTGGGTAAATGAGCAGATCCCAGAATGCCACAGGGTTATTGCTCTCTGGAGTTAACACTGAGAATGGCATTATATCCCCTTACTATGATTTAAATTCTCCTCAAAAGAAGCAGGCGCTCGAAGCAAGAGAATCAAAATAGCTGTGAGATATTCCATAACGCAGCAGAAATACAAAACAAACAAAAGATCAGACAACAGACTGAGTGCAAATCAGAAGGGAGTGCAAAAGTCACTGCTTATTCCCCCAGTGTTTGGCTTAGGTTGAAGCAACTTGCAAATTGTTCCTGCGTGGGTAAGCAAGGACTGCCTTGGAAGCAGATGCGGATGAACACTTCAGGCTGTGGCCAGGCTGCTCCTGGTCTGGCCTCTGGCTGCAGTGCCAGTGGCAGAGAACACTGAGACACCATGTAACTGGCCCCAAAACACCCATAGATCAGGGACATGTGTGACGGGTGAGATCACGTGTTAGTTTTCCATTCAGTTTCTGTTTTCAAGCAGAATCTGAAACTCATCTATGTCCAGTTAAGTCCAACCGCATTAAGGACTTTTAGACTCATCAGGACACACTTCAGTCACCAGCAGTGACACTGTCATGCTGTTAGGTGATACTTTCTGACAGACCCAGTCATCTCCACATAATGCTGCAGCTGCATGCCAGAAAGGCTCTTTCTGTGTACAAACCTGACATCAGTAAAGCATGAAAGATGGAATTGCCAGTAATGACTGCATAGCAAATGGGAATTTTAAAGCCGTATATACAGAAACAAAAAATCAAGACCAGAAAGTCACTTTTAGGTAGCAAAATAAAAAAAAAAAATCCAAACACAAAATCCAACAAGCTAGCAGCCTGGCAGCAGTCTTGTTGGAGCTCCAGACTGATTTTCAGCTCACAGCTGCTGAACACCAGCTGCACGCACCTTATGTGGCAGCCCACATGCTATTTGTGCAGCTTTCCAAAGGCCCCCCTTGGTGAGCTGACCTTTTAGAGAGATTCTGAAGAAGGAATGCAACGTTTTCTGCCTGACCAAAAGGAAAGTAAAGTTGCTGAAAATTAAGGCTTTAATGTATCCCAGATATCAATTACTAGCCAGCAGTGTGCTGGAGAGAATAGAGGCGCTGCTCACACCACAGGTTAAACATTCCTGAGGCTGATGAGCTCTCTGCTGCTGTGCTAGTGGAACTAAGAAAAGCAAGTGTAAGCTCTACAGCCTCACTATTCCTCATGCTAAAGAGCTTCCTACAGGTGTTATTATTGGAGTGACTGTACCATCAATGTCACCTTATATTTGCATTAGGAAATTTCGTTCAACTTGCTTATATTATTTCCAGACTAGGATTTTTTTTAGGCATACAGCTTGACATTTTCCATGCCCAAATACAGATTTAACAAAATCCTAAAATGCTGATGTTTTTCTTTAGGAAACCCTAGGACTTTATCCTTTGGAAATGGTCTTGTCATTCGATGGGGATGCAGTTCTTGTACTGTTAGTTCTGTAATTTTGGTCAAACTCAGGCAAATGACTCCCCAAGTGAGTAAAGACTGCCACTGTTTTACAGGTTAAAGGTTTAATGAGTCAGGGTGCAATAAGCACAACTGAGTCAGAATATATTCAGGCAAAAAAAAATTAACATGCCTTTTGTCTGGTACAGAGACCAGCTGGCCTGACATTGCCCATGGCATCATTATAATCTCTCTCTGTACAGCAGGGTGGCCTCATTGCCGCTGCCTGCTGGGAAAGGTCCCTGGATGTGCTAGTTTCCTCATGGTGCCAGTGAACTGTTTGTCAGAGTGCTTGTTGGTCCAGATCAAAACTGTGCCATCACTTAGGAGCTTTGAGGTCAAAGCTGTACTAGTAAATTAAACAGTCTTGGGGCACTGGCACCCACCTGTCTGCACTCTTATGTGTCATCCTCACATACAAACATGCTTCATACTCCCTGTTCCATAACAAGCTTGAGTTGCATGAGCAACAGAGGGAATCTGTGTTTACCCAGAACTACCTGTAGCAAGCCAAACTTTCCTTGAAACTGCTTATTTTGCCTAACCTTAGGACACTCTTCTTCTTACTTTGTGGTCCTGGTGTTGTGCTAGAAGCAGCCTGACTCAATACCTGCTAGGTTTGATGTGCTGAGCAAGGTGGTGACCAGACAGGGCAAAGGGGGACACTGGGGAGCTACCAGTTAGAGCTACCCGAGAGACCAGGAGTGCCTAGGCAGGGGAAACAGTATCAGGTGGACACAACTGGTGGAAGCTCTGTGAGTAACATTTCCTGTTAAATAGTGCCAACCCATTCCCAGAGTAGGTCCACAGTACTACTTTGCACACTACTTAGCATATGCTCATTGAGGCAACATCTTGGTGGAGAAAATAGTCTTTGCTTATTTTGTCCAAATTTACTATAATCCATGCATAAAAAAAGCAAATTAAGTAGAATTGAGTAGAAAAGTTTCATTTTAGTGCTTTGTAATTTTTTAGTGTTTGTCTTTCCCACATCAACAAATGTGGTTTTAAAACAGATTTTCTGACTTCTCATGTAAGGTAAAATGCATGAATATGTATTTATCCTTTCTCTACAGAGATGCCATGAACATCCTGGTACTATGGCTAAGTCAAAACACTGTAGGAAATTCAATTTAGAAACTGAAAATTTAGGTAACAATATTTTCATTTAAATAGTTTAAGCATGTTTACTGGTTTGTTTCAGACAAAATTGCCATAGGCCATCCTTCAGGCTGAACTCAGGAAGGATAGCACATGTACTGTTGCAGTGCTCTGTTTGCCCCTGCAAACATTACTAACTTACAGCTGTAGTAATGAGCTGCTGAAGAGCATGTTGCTTTAATATTGGAAAAATGAGTTTAGAACAAAGACAGGCTGTAGTTAATTACAAACAGACTCAATGCTCACATCTGAGAGCTCTTCAGTGGTAATGAGAGCAGATATTCTATATTTGGTACAAGACATAGTAGAGGAATTTGACAAACAGTCTGTCTGATGGTAAAATTAAGGACTCATTGACTCTATGGGGTGCTTAGAGTTGTAATGAATTGCCTTCAGATAGATTACTTGAACTCTTGTGTTTTGTACCAGCATCTGTGCAAAATCAAACCTGAGAAATTCAGTGTTGGTTTTATCCACAAAGGAGACCATCTTCCAGCAGTCTTTCCTGCTTTTCTGGTAGGAAATTGTGTCATGTTAGCTCAAAACTTCACCAAGCTTTAGACAGGGAAATAAAATTGATGACCTAAGAAAATATAAATGAGATTTGGATCTCTTTTAAATATTACATCAGATGGACTATAAACTAATGAATATAATCAAGCCTTTGCTTTGCAGTAGCAACGTAGGAGACAACTGACATAATAGGTCAGAGAAGGAGACTTAAAAGCAGGCAACCTTTTAACACAGCGCTTACATTAAATTTTAGTTATTCGTCAGATCCCTTATTGAAATTATGCGATTTGGAGGCACAATATGTACTCATTCTGTCACGATGGCATAAAACCTCCTTATTGTTTTGGCTCAGTTGTAAGTGTGTGTATTAAATAAAAAGCTAACACAAGATTAAAAATGGGGTCAAAATCAGAGTGATTACATTTTTTGTCACATCTGGCATTTGGTGATTATTTCAGTGTCTTATAATGCAAGAGACTAATTCCATAAGAAATAGATTATCCATGCACATATCATGAGACAAACCCAGATGCCCTCTTGATATTAAAAAATGTTCCCTTATCTCCCAAGAATACAGTCTAGATTCTCCAAGAATCCACATACCTGTTGGTGTATTTTGGAGTCAGGTGCAGTGATGAAATTGCAGTGCCCCTGAGAGGACACAGGTTTACATCACCAGCAGACATCACCACCCTCTCCTGATCTTTATTTTCCTTGACCCTTTCAGACATGTTGGTCACTATGTGATTGGAATAGTCAGTGGTTAATGAGGATTTGGCTGGCACTCAAACAGCCTGTGTTCCCGGGGTTCATACAGTGCAAGTACAGGGTTTGGGGAAGTACGCTTGATTCAAGGATGGGAAAAAAATGGCCACAGTCAAGATTAAAATTCAAATGAACTGTGATCACATGCTCATGAAGGGAGCAATTAGACAAACTGCATGGTTTTGCATGACTGTATTTGTGAGAAATGCTCCCAATAAATACCAGAGATTAGCAATACAACTGATAACCATTCAAACAATTTTTTTCAAAATGTCTGTCCCACATTAAAACCAGAGATTTCTTTTCTCTCATATGTTTGCCCTTTTTTCCAGATGATTCATTTTTCAGCTCCACAAGACCTTTATCCAGGTGCTTTTCACCAACCTCCTGTACCAACTTCTTATCTTCCATGGAGCCTTGACCCCACACAGCTATTTATGTGCATCACTAAGGACTTCTGTGCCTCTTAAAATCTGGGCCTTAAACACTTAGGTGTCTATTCTTTTTATCAAAATGAATGTGGAAAGTCTCCACAGGTGCCAGTGGGAGGTCAGAGGGTTAATATGCACCGCGTGTTCAGGGTTGTGTGACATGGGGAGAAGCTGCAACTTAGATTTCAGGCTGTGTACAAGGACAAGATGAGTGTGCACGGGAGCATCTTGGAGACAGTCCAGATTCCAGGTTCTCTTCAGAGTCCAGATAGCTCAGCTAAATGTAGAAGGGATGATGGGGTCATGGTGAATTCAAACTTTTGTGAAAGGGAGCAGATATTCTCAGCAACAGGCCCTTTTTCTCGCCATCTGTGCCATTGTACTGTACTGCAATATCTTTAAGCCCAAAAAAGGGAATAATTTGAGGCTCTACTTTTCTTTGTTTCTACACAAAGAGACAACAACAAAGCACTCCCTGGAAATGCAGTGGTTCTAAACATTCTGCTTGGTTGCTTCTGAGGTTGTGTAGGAAGTCAGTAGCTGTCAAGTATTCATGAACAACTCTGCAGGTCAGTAAAGGGAATGCAAAACTGGCTCAAAGACAGGTCAGAAATGGTGTCTCTACATAGAGCTGAATCCCATGTAATTTGGGAACTGATGAGTGTTTCTCCAGTTTTAATTACGAGGGAAGCCTTCTGTTAGAGTAATATTTTGTCCAACATTACACATTCCCTTTATCTAGGGAGCTGGCAAGGGGAAAGGACAGAAGCTCTTCAGGCAGTAGAAGTTGAATTTAATGGGATTTACAGAAGAGATTTAAGGAGCTAATCATCCTTATAGCTGCTCGAGTTCAATTTTTATCCCTCAAAGCTACTAATTTTTAAGCATGTATTTTTGGCAGTGCTTTGCAGCAAATACCTCCCCTTGGGGCACATTGAAATGTGCCAGCTGTATTACATAAATGAGCTTCTTTGCCATCTCAGTAACCCATAAATGCCAGTGACACATAAAACTAGGTATTCCCTTACCTCAGCAGGCTGACCTAGTCCTAGCCTAACACTTATAAAGTCAGAGGAGGACACAGTGGCAAGCAGAGTTACAGTGCTTAGATGCCAGGACAGTATTGGATGCCCACAAAGTACTATCCAAACGTGAGGAAGGCTCTACACCAGGATTCAAAGAAATTGGCACTTTCACCCTCTGTCAGCCAAAGTAAATGCCATAGATGGCCGTATGTTTGATACTCCATACATATATCAATATACATATGTATTCCATTTAGAGGAAAGAGGGTTAGAAAATGCAAACCAAGCAAATTATTTCTTTGCATACATTTATCCCTCCCTCAGTTACCTCTACTGTGAGTTCAGTGTCATTTAAACTAATGGAGTAAGAGGAATGTTGTCCACAACTTGGAAGGAGATATTTGGCACTACTTTGGCACCCCTTATGCCTCATAGACACCTTGTTCTCACTGACACAATGCTTGTCAAGGAGCTGCAAAGAGGGAGTAAATAGGTAGAAAAGTGAAATAACTGTGAATTTTGTGGTTTTTATCAACTCACTTTAGATGGGAGAGATACACAGCCCTGCTTTCCTTGAGTTCCCAAAATTCCTGGCTTATTTGAACCCATCTTGTACAAGTCTACTATCTCCATAACCCATCTTCCTTAAAACACAAGGGCATTATTTCAGCATACTGAATGCAAGGACAGCTGAACAACTCACCTCACAGCAGTTTCCTTCAAAGGAATGCGTGTCCTTTGCCTATATGGCAGAAGAGGGTCATTCATTGGTGTCTGGGCTCACAGCCCTGCACTGGGAGACAGCCAAGATTTGTCTGAAGCCGGCATTCTTGCTGCCAGGGGAGGCAGGCTCCGGAGGGTTTCTCATCATTTGACATTTACTGCAGCACGATGAAAGAAGAGTAGGGCTGAAATCAGCCAGATGTTGAAGGGTTGAGATGCCACCAGCATTTTCAGCAAGTCTTCCAAAGCTGAAGGCAGCCCACATGCAGATGTTAGAGCTTTTCCATCAGCTCTGTCCCTCCAGGAGTCCCAGAGGCAGAACTCCCAAATGGCTCCTGGGCACAGGAGAGCACACCAGGCTCTGAAAACACTCAAGAGAAAAGTAAGTCCCTCTGCTGACCTCAAGTTCCATCTTAGACAGCTGCATAAAAAAATAAGTATCAGGGTTTTGACTACTTCAGTTTTCAGAATTAGCACACAACCCATGCAATGATCCTCCCAAAAGGTGTCACGTTCCTCAAGCCCTCCTATGAGTCCTTAGAGTTCTTCAGCTACCAAGTGCTTGTCAACACCGTCGAACATTTTCTGTATTTGTTTGGATAGAAGCAGTTTGAACCTTGTAGGTTAAATACTGGGACAAGGCTGTGAAGGTTAGTAAGGAGTGTGAAGGCACAGTGAAAAACACTTGGAAGGTATTGGGATGTTATACATAATTTTTAGTGATTGTGGAAAGGCCAACAATAGAGCGACATCTCGAAGAAGAAAAAGGTCAATGAAGATGAGGAGCCAAGGCTGTATGGGTCTTCCACCTGGTTGGTATCTTGTGTGTAGCAACTGTGGCCATGTTGAGTCAGGTAGAAAGAGCCATAAATCTCACCAGATGAATAAAGATGGGGAATTAAATGCCAAAGAGAGTACCTGGATCTTCTCAAACGTATTTTAAATGTATTTATCATGTAGTCACAACACTGAAAAGTCCACAACTGTACTTCATTTATTATATCTTTTCTACCTAGGTAGAGAGGCCACTCCCTAACGTCAAGAAAGACAGGTCAGTGTCAGTGTATATTGCTCACCATACCTGAAAATAAAATATATCCTGTTTCAAGAGTATCCCTCTTTCTGAAATCCTTATCCTTACACTTGAAGAGAAGGATATGTAAATTGAGATTGCCAAGATTGTCTGTGGATTTGGACACTAAATTTGTATTTATTCCTGTAGTATTTAGGAAATAGGATGTTTCATAGCAATTTTGAATTATAGTATTTTAAAGGTTTTTGATTTATTTTCTTTGTGCTGCCATTTTGATAACCTGAAAGATATGCAGTATCACATGCAATAACAACAGAAGCAATTATTACACTGGTGGCCTGCTACAGGCTTATTTTATCATATTTTTATAACATTAACATGCTCATTAGAATATATGATCAGGTATATCAGATGAATGCCAAAACGCAGTAATCGTACAGTTATTAGGAGCTACTCCTGCACTCCCACAAAAGCTGCACTCATTTACTTTCAAACTTGTGGCTATGAGCCAGTGTACATGGGCAGCCTAAAATTATTAAACAAGGAGCTGCTTCTTCAGTTGTGAGAATCTCTCTGGCTGTAGACCCTCAGTAACTTCTGGTGCCACTAAATCAAAAGCCTGACACAATTCCTGGCTCTGTGTGGGAACTTGTTTAATTTCTCACTTAGACTTGTTTAATTTCTCACTTGACCAGGACTGAGCTTTCAAACCTGCACAATTTCTGTGATATTTGTAAACTGCTGATAATACAGAACTGTACTCATCAAACATTGGTTTGCATTCTGGCGAGAAAAATAATTAGTATAAGCATATTTCTATAATTACAGTAAAAAGCTTTGCTTTTCATGGTGCTAAAACTTATTTTTAATTGGATTTACAAACTGAATTAATTTTATATAATTGCCTTGGATTCTGTAGTTCAGCTGTTAAAAATCATTATCCCAGCTGGCCCCTAGCAGTCTTTCCCCCTGTCTGACCAACCAGTCCTGAATACAGACACGTGTGAAGCGCTGCCTCGTGCTCCAGGGGGTGATGGAAATGCGGGAAGCTATCAATAGCCAGCTCAGGCTAATGAAAGCACATCTCTGCAGGGCCTGAGCAAGCTGATGATTGGTTAATTATATGGGGCAAGTTCAATGGCATTTCCCTGCAATAGGTTATGTCTGCTTGACCATGATATCTACTCAGTTTATACACCCATTTAATTACATTGCAGTCTTCATATTGGCAAAATGCAGAAATTCCTATTAAGTTAATAATTCAGAAATAAATGGGGTTTTAGTTTTATCAGATAAGCTCATAAAGAATTTTCATTGTGTATGTATGCAATGGAAATACCAAGGTCTACTTACCATTTTGGTATCTAATGTCTCTGTTCCAAAAGAGAGTTCTCAGCCTGTTCCATGTAGCTCCCCTGTTCATCCTCTCCTCTGCACTTCTACCGAGTGAGCTGTCTGTGACTGCTTCTGAAAGCCCCTCTGCCCACATTTTTCCTTGTTTTGTGAAACTTCTCTGCACAGAGATTTTACAACATTTATGGAAGAAGAAATATTGTGTCATCCAAATCTGTTTCTCGACTGCTTTCAGCACATCAACCATTATATTTTTTTCTTCGTATCCCATCCTATGGGAGTTTTTATTTGACCCCTCTTTAAGGTCTCCTTCTCCTTTGTGACTCATCTGCCTTTCTCCTACATTTCAACTCTGTTTTCTTTCTGTGCCTACTAGTTAGCTGGAATCAGTCTGAGCTTCCTGGCTGACACCTTCCAGATCTAACATTTTGCTTGTTGCCTTTCTCTGTTCAGACTTGAGTCTCATCTTGTCTCTCCCTTGTCTGAATCAGAGTAACAGCTACAGACTGTAGCTGCACTCCTCTGCCTCCTTCATATCTTTTTCTCTCTCCAAATATTAGTAGTTCTGTTAAATCTCCGTCTCTTTGACTCTTGGAAAAGAAAAGTTGTTTTTGTTACAGTAGAAATGGAGTTCTTTTGAGGTGTTGTGCCCTTACATTTTCTGCACTTGGTAATGTACAGCTCATGAAATTGGAAAAGGACTACTTTGGGCCAGTAAGAGCATTTAAGGGCTCCTTTGACACTGAAGAGTCCAGATTTTTTTTAGTTTCCAATGCAGAGAAAGAGTGCCAGTCATGGACTAAAGGATGTCTACTCTGATATATACATTTAAGGTAGAGACACTGGAAGTACCTTTGCTCCTGAGACATGGTCTGGACCCAGCCAGCCCATAAACAATGATAAATGGCTCAGCTGAAGGTCTGTCTTCCTAGAAATCATTTTATTCATAGCTTTGAAAACATTCCAGTTAAGTAGTCAGATGTGTTATCACAGCACCAAGGTCTGACCCCTGGGGTCACATAGGATCTGCTCAGAACTGGAGTCTCAATAATGGTTTTTTCCTATTCTTTACAGATCTTTATACAGCTTCCAAATCTGAATCACAGTAGCTGTATTCACTGCCTGGAAAAACAGCTCCTATTCATTATCATCCCTCCAGTACTCCTTAGAATGCCAAACTGCCATCAGTGCTTTTACTCTTAGTTTGTATTTATCTTCCTGTCTCACTGGCTTAGCTTCTTCTTGTGTTCTGTGTTCTTTTAGGAATGATAATTAAAAAAAGATACCATGCATTTGTTTGAAATAATACCTTTTCTCAGTGGCATGTCCAGCTGCAGGCTAGGGTGCTGACTTGCAGATATCCTACAGCCATTCATCACAGTACAAGACTGTGAAATCGCATCACTGATAGCTATGGACCCACCACGGGAGAGGGCAGTGGGACCTCACCTCTTTGCTATGTCAATTCAAAACAGAACCAGCCTCCAAGGGTGCCAAAGAGTCAAGGTTCAGCTTTTCTTTCTGCAGCTGTGTGGGCAAAACTAGAAGTTTCATGAAGTATTTTTTTTTGTCCATTTTTGGATTTTGGATCGTATGTAGAGGTTCACACTTGATAACTAAAATTCTAGGTGATGGATTATTGCCATCAATATAATCTCTAAAATTTTTGTATTATACCCATGTGTGTTTGTAGCCATTTTATCTTCTTGGGCGTACTGTCGGACTATTTTTCAGGTACATATCATGATTCATGCCCTTTCTCTTAGAATGAAACTTATTTCACTGGAGTAATCACGGTTTCTTCTCTACCTTTTATCAATGACATCAACTCACTCACCAGCCTAATGCTGCATTATCCCAGGAAAATCACATTGTTGTGGTATTACCTTTCCCCAGAGGAGGCTGAATTGCTTTTATTACTTCCTGCTTGAACAACTGCTAATCTCATTTCTGGAGTTCTTCCAGCAGGATGAGTATACTTCTGACACGATGGATTCAAATCACCCTTGCCAGGATTTAACAGACTGAAATATCTTTCTTCAAGGGCAGAGATTTTATTTCCTACGGAACCTGTGATTTAAGGACAAGTGGGTTTTCTGCATGTTTCCCCATTTATCTTCCTGTTTTAATGAACTTGCCCATATTTTGAATTTTCTGATTCCAAATTGATAATTAATTGCACCTACAGCCAGACTCTATAAAAGATTTACAGCCTGTAAGTCTCATGATTTCTGTCCCTATTCAAAATATAAATTACCCAGAATTTGTTGTTCAGTTCCTGTTTTCCTGCATTCATTTTCCAGACTGTAACCTTTTAGTTTGCTAACCTGAACTGCTAAATCATCTGCTTACTTTTAAATCTAATATTCAGATACCCAAACTTTATTGATATACAAAGAAGTGAGGTCTAGGACCAAGAGCTCATGAGCAGTCACAGGACAAATGCATATTATACCCAGCCTTCACCAAGGTAATACTGTGCTGTATCCTCAAAATACACTGAAGGGACACTCCTATTTCTAAATTAACAAATTAAATTCCCCTGTGATGAGGCAGTAAAATTGCAGCAATGAACTTCTATTCAAAAAGCTTTCAGCTTTCACATTGAATACAATGCCTACAACAGGGCTCTCCTGGGTCTGGGGAAGGAGAAGAGGTCTGAGGATGGTGGCAGAAGAAGAAAAGCCTTTCCCTTGAGCACCAAAAGCTCCTCCCCACCCCATCATTCCCCTTCTCCACCAGCCCTCACACAGTTCCTGAAGTGGCAATTACATTGTATGTCAGCTTGCTCAGGGATCTCTAAACAGTATTACTAAAGAAATTTATGTGCCTTAACTTCTGCTTTTAGCTGGAGGTGAGTATTTTTTTTTATAAAAGTCTGTCCCTTGAGCAACACTCTTTCCGTTCTTGGGGAAGAAAAAAGTTAAGCTGGTTCCTTCTGCTCTGAGGGACTGATCCGAATAAACATCTTAGAGAAGTAAGTAGATAGTGGCAAGTCCCATGGGTCCTGCTGTGTCTCCATTTCCTCTCCCTGTCCATAATATGCATTTTTCCTCTTAGAAGAAGGATTTAAGACATGAGCCCGAGACTAACGGTTTGCTGCTATTTAAGAGAATTTGCGAAATTGGGGAATATCTTAACAGTGTGTCTTGTGAGAGGATAAAGATGAATTTAAAGACAAAAGCTAAGTTGTTTTTTTAAGCAACTTAAATTGGATACAATGGGCCCAATCACATTTTTAGTATCACTTAATGCATTGGGATCTCTAAAAGCCTCACTGTGCTGTTGTAACATAAATAATAACAACCATAACTGATTCCTTCTGGTGATGGATCTGATCTCATGGATGAAAATCACGGACATAAGAGTAGTAAAAAGAGACTTATTTAATTACGTTGAGGTAACAAGTTGCCTGAATTCTGACAGTCCAGGTTTCTCATTTTCATAAAGGGTTTGGACCTGTCTGTTTCCAACCTGTTCAGTCCTACTCAGTGGGAGCAGTTTGTTATGAACTGACGAGCAAATCTGTTCTCTTTCGCTAGGGCACACGGTGGTCTGGGCACCACAACAGCAAGCTGAACCTACTGGGAAAATGATTAGCAAAGTACATGGTATGAACAGTGAAAATCTGATCTTCTTTCCATTAACTTCACTGCCATATAAATTTAAATTTACCTTTAAGGTTATTACCCACAGGAAGTTACTTATTTTGAAGCTGATTAACATACATGTCTGTTGTCTACCACTTGTGGTTTGACTGTCTGTGCTGGTTTGAAAACAAAACTCTCTTGTTTTGGAAGACACCAAGTCAGAATAACAATTTAATAGGAAAATTAAAAATAAAGGCAGAAAACACTGGTTTAAACTGACAGAGTCAGGATACAGCCTGACACCCTGTTGGTCAGGGTGGCAGTAGCAGTCCCATAAAATGGTGGCTGCAGTCTTCCTGAAATGAAGGATGTGGTTCTGTTGAATCAGTGATCCTGTAGAAGGGTCTGGTCTTCCTCGGAAGGTCCGGTGGTGGCTGTGTAGCTCTTGTCCTCTGGGGATCCCGTGGAAAGGCTGTCTGTGGTGTTCCAAACCTCCGAGTACATACAGATGGGAGCACCCAGTTCCTCCTCCTGGGTGGAGCATCTCACAGTGGGATGGTGAGTCACGAGGCAAGGCACCGATGGGCCCATTAACAGGAGATAGTCTGGAGGGAGGAGGCAGGGAGCACTGCCCCACCTGGTTTCAACAGCTCATGAAGATGGGAATAGAATACACTGCAACCCAGGACAATATCCAGAACATAAGCAGAGTTTTCTCGGCTCAGAGGTTTTAGAGCAGTGTGAGTCTTCAAAAGGGGCTGGATTCTGAGACAAAACTGTGTACCCGGATATTAGATCCATTAACAATGAACTGCATTTCTAAATGGAGAGTGTGACTTATTTGATTATCCATTTAGTGAGAACATGATTGCTGAATACCCTTTAGAATACAGTATTTAAATCAACTCAATTCTCCACGGATGTCTATTTGGTAGAAGAGTGGCTCTAAAATTGTTCTTTTCCCTCCAACAAACACATTTTAAGGCATCACACAAGCGTACACGTGGCAGTGGGCAGGCAGTTTCCTTTTTGGCTTGGGCAGTCAGCCATTCATCTCCTGCTTTATTTTTCAAGGTTAATGCTTCCTTCATCATGTCTTAGTGGCAATAAAATTTTTCTAGGTGGATTTATTCTTACCTATTCATAGAAAACAAATGTGAAGATCTTACAGATTAATTTCTTTCAAAGCTGCAGAAGTAAATACATCTGTGACAGAAAAGTCTTGTTTGGGTCACACTTTTCTTCTCTCTGCTTTTTTTCTTTGATCTGTTGCTTACCTATTTCCTCACCATCCTCACCCCTCCTATTCTCACTTCTTTGGCATTTACCCCTGAATTCTGTTGGGGTCTAATGCTTGAATCAGTGTATCCATGAAATGTACCTTAAATCAGGTACACCTACATCATATATACTGGCCACTCTATGTATATGATACATGCATGTTCTCTGACCTGTGCACTTTGTCCTGTTCACTTTTGCTGTCAGTTCATGTCCTTAAAAACGAAAATATTTTGGCAAACACACTTTAAATGACATCTTTAATAGTGATGATTTCTTGTGTCTCAAGCAAACAATGGAATTTAGTTTTACAATGAGTTAATTTTCCAAGGCTGCTTTCTTTTCTCTCTCATATGGCATGATCTGTTTCTTAAGATAATACCTAATTAATCTGTGATCCCAGAGCAAGAGCTAGGCACTGCAATAAAATATGCCAGCCACAAAAGATCAGTTAGGACCTCCCTTTATACTGTCATTAGTTGGGGAGAGTCTTGAACCTCACAGAAGAGTGGAACTCTGTGGGATCTTGCTTTTTGGTAGGCATGGTCACTGCTCTGCTTGCAAAAGTATACATGCAGAGATGTGGTTTCTAAACCAACTATTTATTTTCTCAGAAAATATGATTGGGTAATTTTGGGGTGTTTTATTTAAAGTAATTATTGCTGAAGGATCCCTTGCCTCTCTCCCCCATCTCCCTTTTCAGGGTGGGACAGTTGTCACAGGGCCAGGGAAGTCCATCTATGTGCATGTCCTCAAATTAAAGAAGGTGTAGGATGAGTTGGTGGCCACAAGACCAAAGAGCACAGACCTGCTTTTGACAACCCTGCGTAGACCCCACTCTGAAGGGGATGAGCCGCCCCCACTGAGGCTCAGCCTGACCCTCCTTCCCCCTCCCCAAGTCTAAAGCTGTGGCAGTGGTACAGGATCACGTTCTTCCTGCAGCATGACTGTGTTACATCCTAACTGTCTGGCATATGGAACATGCTGAGGCAGCACCGAAGGGAGCCACAGCTCACACAGTCCTGTCCCCATTGCTGACTGGGAGCAGGTACCTCTGAGACCCTACAGAGCCCTTGCAGAGCCCTTCAAGACAGCCTGGTAATGAGCTGACAGCAGTGCTGTGGGCCTGGTTGGGGCCCCAGAACTGAGCCTGGACCAGGGATGGTTCTAATTAACAGTGGAGACAAATCCACTGAGGCCAGCGCAGAGTCAACAACACTCCAAATGCATGTTTGCATTAGGGCTTAGCTTCAGTTGTTTGCACTAATGCAGAATGATGCAAACTAACACGTCCCAAAGCTACTGGTTTTTCATTTGTCTTGAACTACAGCAATTCATATGTTTCATAAGTTAGCTTTTATTTTGTCACTTGAAGTAGCTGAACATTTAAAATTCAGTATCTGTGGTTTTTTATACCAATCCAGGTCCAACATAGAAAGCTTCTTTGACATCAAAATCTAAGTTACAGGGAAAGACAATTGCAGGACTAGGTTACACTGATTGTCACATCAGATTTTTGAGGAAGTCTTATGGTATACAACAATCTTTCTCTGAACGTCTTACTGAAAACCTCATCATTCAGTGATGAATAGACATAAATCACTCTTGAAACCTAACCTACTAGATGTATTAAAAAAAAATGCCTGACACACAACCAAAACCAGAACTAAACCTGCAGAAAAGCTTATGAGTGATAGTGAAATTTATCCTGTTTCTTATCTTTTACATGGAACATCAAATTCCAGCAATTAAAATAGAAACTTTTATCTACAAGTAACAAGGACATTGCAGCAATTCTCTCCAAGCTTTTATATGTTGAATTAAAATGTACACCCTGAGAGCAAGCGTCATAAAAACATGGACTATGCTTCTGCAATGGGCCTGTTTCATTACTTTTATTATGACAAATTCTTAGTGAACAACTGATAAGCAATAATCTCACCAAAATTAGCTACATAATTAAAGTGTTTTGCTTTTTCAATATTTTTAGTAGAATGTTTCTCAGTTGCAGGCTGAAAACGTGATTTAGAAAAGAAAGACCACAGTTCTAATACATGACTATCTCCAACACGTAAACTGGCTGTAGCTGTGATGTCCCCCCCGGAGGCTGAGGCTGCTGTCATTAGTGGAGAGACCCTGACATTCTAGTAGACAGTCACTCACTAAAAAATATTCATTATATTCAAAGCTCTGCCTGAAGACCTGCCTAAAATGCCACAAGCAGTAGTCTCAGCTGGTGTAAATGAATGCAGCTTCAGTGACTTTGTCAGGGTGGAGACTGCCTGCTCCATCTGAAACATCTGTCCTTGGTTCCAGTTTTCAGCATCTCTGCTCTCACCACCAGCAGAAAATCTCGCTAAATTTTCTTCATTGTTAATCATTAACCTGTGGCTGCATTCCCACCTCTAAAACAGCATGTACCTATTTCTTTGGTATGATGCTGGTATACGATGGTTTTTCTGTAGCAGTGTTTTCAGAGCTTCTGTCGTTTTCTTAACACCTCAGGCTTTCATATTTTATTCTACGGCCTCGATCCATGCAACAAGTCTCCTGCTACAAAGCCGTGCACGCCCTGCAGATGCCTCCCCCTTCCACCCCTCACTGCCACCACAAGGATGGTGTGATGCCAATCCCAAAGGGCAGAGCCTCTGCTCTCCCCACATGAATGGGCCCTGTCGTGCTGAGCTGGTTCCCGCAGGCAGACTCCCTCTGAAGATGATGCTGTCTGACACTGTGAATCAATTCAGCATTTCTTTATCTCATTTCAGAGCAGCAGGACTCCTGGGGCTGCGACACTGAAAATGTGCTGTGTGTTACCAGTCCTGATCAAAACACTTAATGGTGGTCACCGTCCTGGACATGCTTTAACAGGAGTGGCCTAAAGAGTGTCAGAGCCGGGGGTGCGGAGCAGGCGCCGCGCCGAGCCCTGCTCCCACTGCAGAGCAATCTGCTGCCTGACGAGATGTTCCCATCTTCATGCGTCAAGACCTTAAGCCTTTCTTCTTTGACACAGAGATTAAGGGCAATCCCGACAAATTCAAAAACAGATCAAGTATGGTACTTCAGTGAGATGAACTGCTGCCCTACAAACTGGCCAGCTGGGCTGGGCTCCTGGACTTCTCATGGGAACCTGTCCCCTCCAGTTGCAGAGGTTCAGCAGCACCGGGCAGCACATCTTCCTTTTCTGAACCCATTGTGGCAGTGTAGGCTTCACATGAATTGCAAAAACGGAGCTCGTTGGCTGCAACCAACCAGGTCAACACCACTTTTAAGATCTCTATTATTTTACAGCTGCCAGGCACACATACCTACAGACACAAATCTGGGAACTGACAGCCTAGCAAGACATTCATCTGGCTTCTGATTCTGCCTCCAAAACGCCTTTGGGAAGGGGGTATCTGCTGAATTTCAAACCAAGCATCCCTCTCCCACAGTTCTTGCCAGTTTACTTTTCAAAACAGCAATTCTGCCCCAAATGTCCCTGCCATTTACAATCATAATAACAAATGGCTGAATTAGAATAAGGTCATTATTGCATAGACAAACAGAATTAATGTGTTAAGCAAAACAAGTGAATTGTGAACCTGTGTCTTATTCTTTTTAACCACTATTTTATATTGCCTTTATATGTATAGATATACACACACACACACATTTATATCCATTAACATGGGATGTGAACTTAAGATGCTTCAGGCTTCTGCCAACTAACAATTGTGACTTCCCTCTAGTGGTCAATTGTTATTTAAATGCTAGTGATTGAAATCTCATCTGCCTCTCATTTTAAAAAAGATAAATCAGTTTGTTTTAGAAAAATATATATGAATTTCTCTTTTGATAAAGTTTATGGTCATTGCCTAATTGTAGTAGAACACTACAGACTGTTTCCTTACTAAAGCAAAACTTTGGAACCAAGCACCTGTAGTGAAAAGGACAGGAAGGAAAACAATCTCAGCTAAATAGAAGTTCTTGCTGGCTAATTGTTCAAGTTATATACTTATACCAAAAAATTGTGGTTATGTACTGCTAGAAAATTAAAGCTATAGTATTCACTTATAGGCAAGGTAGCCAGTTTTCTTGTGCTTCCTCATGTCGTATTTGTGCCTGCAGGCCATCACAGTCCAGCGAAGGCCATTCTCCCTCTCCTTACTGGAAATTAAACTATTCCTGTCCATGTTAGCATTCTTTTACATTCATCTGTCCTCTGACTTGTCCAGAAACTGTTGCAATTAGCTGCCTTTTTATTTTTTTGTCTCTTTGGTTTTATTCTTGAAGAATCTCTTCAAAAGCATTAATTCTGGTATTCTATGTTTGCAGTCCTCATTGTGTAGGTTCTTCATCTACCAAATGGTTTGTATGGCTCCCTTGTATCTTCCTTATCTCAACAGTAGGAAAATGCCCACTTTCCTCACATTGCTGGAACACCACTAGTCAAATTCCTAAGCAAAAGGAAAAGGATCTCTTCAGCTTGCTTTGTCCTATACCTGCATAAAGCAGGGGCTTTCCAGGAGATTGTTTTAGCTTGCTTCAAAAAGTAAGGAAATTAAAGCAATTGCTTTGAGTGTTTGATTGTCTGGCTGGTTAGTACTTCCCCAATGCCAAACCTACAAACTTCCTGGCAATTTTCAATTGTTTGACAGACTTTTAAGATTGGTAAGTCTTTCTAAGTCTCTTGGAACAATAATCAGAAAAATATTTTTTTTTTTTAATCTGGAAGGAGAATTATGTCCTATTGATCTATTTTACACTGTTTGTCACCAACAGATAGTCTGGTCTGCACCCAGCAGGCTGTGCTGCTCCACACTAGCAAGGGCTGCCTCTGCCATTTGGCTGTTTTTCTCTTTTCGCCCTTCAGGCCAGCTACCCTACTGGCTGTTTCTTAAATCTTTCCAAGAAACCTCAAATATGATACCTCTGTTCTTGCATTTTCTCTGTCCCAACAGTTTCATTTTCACTACCCCTTCTTACCACGCCTGACATGCAAACTTTTCATGCCAGCATGACCATACATCTCTTTTACTACAGTACATATATTGCAGAACATCTGCTTGGAATATATCCTGAACACTGTCATTTAGAAAACTTAATTTGTCTCCTTAGTCCTGTGAAGTCTTGAAGCCCTTTAGATCTTTGCAAACACAAGGCAGAGGAGTGGGCTGCTATCCTCTCTCAGGTAAGATGTTGGGTTTCAAAGCCAAAGCATCCCTCTTCAAGGTCTTTGGACATGGGAAATAGGGCAGCACCCTCGGGAAGATACATATCAAGTAGTTTATTGTCAAAGGTAAACGTAGTTCATCCCTAAATGCAGCATAATTTTTAATTGGTAATTAAAAATGGTAATTTTTAAAAAGTTTGGCACCAGAATTGGACTGTCTAAACTTCCCCTCTTTGAAAGCTCAGGTCTGAAACCCATATTTGTATAGCATGGTAGGCTGGGAATCAGGACCCCCTCATCATTTATATCCAAAATGCAAAAGAAAGCCAGGCAGAATTAAATCTAAGCAGTGGCATAGATTTTTGACATGATGCCATGAGCTTTTCAGCTGACAGGGAAACCACACTACCTTCTAAACTTCTTTATTTTAGTTGAGCACCTTAGGGCAAGGCAAAACAGGTCAAAAGGCTGGCTGGGTCCTGGTGACAGGAGCTGTCTCCTGCCCTGCCTCTCTCCAATTTAAACATATGCAAACCCATTACTTGCCAGCTGGCTTCAAATTTATCCTCTGCAGCTTTCCCAGAGGGACAAAGCCAGTGCTGCCAAATTCACAGTAGGGCAAACTTCTCCAATCCCAAATGAAGAATCCATCCTTCAGGTATTCAACATGATCACAATTTCTTTACCAGCTCATTTACATGTGAGCACAGTAAGGAACTTTTTGTATATTTTTGCTGCCAAAATTCATGAGAACATAGGGATGACCATTTTCCTCCTTGCTTACAGTCACAACGGATCACATCTACTGTCTGTCATAGTCCTGCTGACATGTATTTATGTTGACAGTTTGGTCCAAAGTTTCCACTTCTCGTGTACAAAGAGCAGCCAGAGATCCCTTCAGAGATTAAAACATGATGGCCAGTTGGATTTATTTTCACCCTAGGGGTTTCATTTGGGGGTAGATTCCTACAAGTAGCACATTCAATTATTTCCATCTTCCCACAAAACCATTTGCTGCTTCTGCCTACTCTCTGAAATGTTCTTTCCTAAGGAAGATGAAGGGGGAAACAGAGAGAGGGAGTGGGACAGAAACATGGCAAAGGACAATTGCTTTTAAGAAATTATTGGAATCTCATCCTCTTTCTGATTTTCTCCCCAATTCTTTTTTCAGAAAAGACACTTCCATATTGTAGATAACATTTCTTCATATATAATTGCTAGGGCTTCTGTTTTAAAGTGGACCAGACACCATGAAAAGAGAATTTGGTTCCCAAATCTTTTGCCACTTAGCCTCTGCTACATGGAGCCATGAGGAAACTGTATTTTCCTAGGAACAATGTGAGAATAGATTACAAGAAAAATTACCATTGGGGTATCCTCTTTAATTCCCTCAGGATTTATACAATCACTTCAGTGAGAATAAAACCAAAAGCAAAGGTATATCAGTAAAATGAAAATGTAGCAATGATACGTATTAGTACACTTTGGGGAACATGCACAAATAACGTATGTGTGTCTCCAAAAATTGTTACTGTATGAAATCTTTCTTCCCAACTAAGCCCAGGGAACTCAGACCCCTCTTTTCAGGAAATATTCTTTAATTGAAACAGAAACAGCTGTATTTCATATCTCCCAGACAATTTACATTGCTGCATAAATCAACAGATACCTGTACAATAACCAAGGCAGCCGATATCTGAAGATAGCATGAAGATATTTGAAGATGAAAGTGCCAGAACTGAGTCTGTGCAGATGACACGAGCTGAAATATCCAGGAGTTTCCAATTATGCATGGAAAGGCTGACAGAATGGCTTCTGATTCAGTGATAAGATCCTTCTTTCAAGCATCATGCCCACACATCAACTTTTGGATGCATCTCCTGAAGCACCTGCATCTCTTGGAATCCATGGCTCTCCTGCAGTCTTCTTTGCAGAACAGCTGCCCTCCTGCCCAGTCTGCTTCCATTCATGTTCAGAATAGACAAGATATGAAAAGAGCATTGCAATGGATTTTGTGTACCGTAAAAGATTATATCTAAAAATTCCTCACTTCATATACTATTTAAAAACAGATACCCATAAATTTGTATGTCAGACAATTCCTTTAGGACACAAAATCCTTATTTGGGATCCTATCTGAGGGCTCTTAATTTCAAATCAACATTCTCACTTTCTCTTATTCACTCTTACAGGTATGGAACATGACTGTTTCAGGTTTTTTTCTTTGCAGTAATATGACTAAATAAATAATAAAAACATCAATGGAAGTAAAATGCAAGTAGTAGATTTCAATGGGAAACAGTCAGACAAATTTACATTTTTTCAAATGGTAGCATGTGAAGGTATGCAACTTCCTGTAAATAATTTGGTGGCAGTAATGGAAGTTCTGTAACATCACGGGAACAACTTCTGCCACAGTTGTTTCATGCTGTTTTTCCACTTTGAATCCTTAATTACAGGACGAATGTGATGTGATTTTTACTGCTAGTGTAAACAGAACAAACAGTGAAATTTTAAAACCACATTTATTTTTAATACAAAATCTGTTGCACTATTACAGAAGTGAGCCTGTATGTTTACCCCCACATGCACAGATAATTCAGCATCTACAATTAAATAAGAGTAAAATGGTACTTCTTTTTTACCAAAACCATTGACAAATCCTGTTAAGAAATGTTCTCTTTGTGCTTTGTAATCAATGTTCATATGATTCATTTCAGTTCCTATTAAAAAAACTGATCAATGGAGAGCTCAAAGGTGCGAAAGAAGCTTATTACACCTGCCTTAGGTTTGGGATTACTTCAGTTGTGCTTTACCTACAATATGTACACAAAAGCTGCAGGGTGTTCTATGGGCTAATGTAGTGCACTGGCAAAAGCTCTGAATGGTTCAGCTGGGATCTGCAGTAAATGAGCAGAACAGTTCACTATTTTGTTTTCACAGCAAAAAAAAAAAAAAATTAAAGTAGATGCTTTAAAATACCATGCACACCATTGGCTATAGTACTTCTTACACAGTACAACATAAGCTTTCTTGGTTTATTTGTCTGTAACACCTAGAAGCATATAGCATCTACGCTTTAAGTGTATTTACAAATTCAACAAAATATCTACATATAAAAAGCTTACTTAAAATTAAACTTGATGCAAGTTATGAAAAACCAATTTATTGGCAAATGAAACTGAGCATTCCTTCAACCATAGGTTGTTATAAAAATTTATATTTGGAGGTAAACATTTGATTGATATAGTATGCGAGAAAATAATTTTTTAACCGATAAGGGTAATCCTTTACCAATAAACTGTTTTAGCACTTGTCAGATGGAATGCTGTGGTTCCGAGCGGTAACCCCCACACTGCTTCAGGCTGGAGATAATTACAAAGCTGCCACACTGATCAGGCTGGGACACAGAGGGAAATGCGCTCTCACTGATGGAGTCAGCTGGTTGGGGTTTTTAATGATTTATTTTACAAGAGCTTATACCTTGCTGTGTTAGTAAATAATTTAACTCTGGTTGTGTTTTGGGGTTTTTGCTTGTTTGTTTGTTTTCATTTTTGTTTTAAGTATTCTAAGGCCATGAAAACACGTTGTGCTGTAACTGTGTAGAAAACTTTTTATTTTTCTAAAGGGAAAAAAATCATACTATACTTTATGTAATTTTAAATATTTTAAACTTTCCATTTTTAGCACAACAGTTTCATAACACTTCTTTTTCTTCACATTTTTCCTTTATTTGGCAATGACAGTAGTCTGCTAATCACAGTTTACTGCACCAACTGATTTAGCAGTACAGCGCATTACGGAATGCATTTTGTATAAAGGCACTGAATGTACTTTGCCCTGTGTTTTCTGGAATATTTTCTCTCATTTTTAAAGTTTTTCCTTCAGTGACTGTACAAATTCCAAAATGCATTGCAATGCATACCTTTTATGCCCTAAAATCAATTCAATGTGTTTTGATGTAAAAATAGAACACTGTACTGCTGTAATACTTGATAGATTAAAAAGGCTATAAAGTAATAGGAGCAAAGAGCAGATAATAGGGTCTCATTAAGGGGTAGCAAATGCAAGTGTCATACTTAAATCATTTAGCAATTATATACTGTACATACTGTTCCTAACTGTCTTGCAAAAAGACATATGATAGCTAGACATTAAGTCACCAATTTCACAACAATGTCCACAAAGACATTGAGGTTCTATATAATACTACTATAACACTCTGACAATGAGAACGGATTTCATATCCAGGGATTCAGCTGAGGACTGCATAACAAATTGTCAAATCATGTTTTTATAGTGTACACAAGATTATCTGTGAATTGTGTAGGGTCCTTTTTTCCATGCATTATATTGTATTTTCAACTGGAAACAAAATTACAAGTTGATGTTATTGTTCGTGTCAGTTCCTTTTAAAAAAAAGTAAAAATACCCAAGTTTTGAACAAAATTTGAATTTTCTATTTTGATTCATACTAACATACCACTTACTGTGTCATTATGCTGTGTAATGGTATTGACCTGCATATTCTCATAGCATTAACATCTGGTGGTGAGGAGCTCCGTTACCTGCGTGTTCATAGTATGAGAAGGAGGATGTACAAGTGCTTTAAACGAACTGAAGATACAAGGGGATCAAGTTCTGTGGTTACACAAATGAATTCATGGCATTTACAGGAGAAGGAGCCTCAGAGCTTTCATTTCCTTCGGCAGGTTCTTTCTCTTTTTTACCACTATATTGTCCAATAAAGGAGCCATCCTCATTGAACTGACCATTTACACCTTCTCCATAGTCAACTAAGCTATCATCACTGTCTTCTTTTTTCACAGTTCTGTCTGAAGGTGTCCGGCTTCCTTTTTTTAGAGGTTTATGGTCCTCTGCATCACTGGAGACACAAACAAACAAACAAACATGGAATTAACTGATGTATTATTTATTAAGACAAAATCAGACATGCATGCAGAGTTTATGAAAAGCATGTGTGCAGCCCTATAATCCTTTAGTAAACCCACATCACATTGTAGAGACAAATCAATATGATGCAGTTCACATGAAAACATGGTGTAAGAATGGTTTGAACAGAGAATGTCCTCAGTGGAGGGAGGGGTAGTTGTGATTTATTTTTTTTTCCCCATCGTGCATGACTTTTCAGTGGTAATACCTGGGCCCTTGGCTTGGAAGCCATTTAGATGCAACTGCAAGCATTAAGAAGTGGGTTGTAAAGTTATAGAAACAAAATAATTTGTTTGTTCTCCAAAGTAACAAGCTTATGATGTGCCGTGAAGTTAGTCTGTTAAACTTCTTAATTTCTTTGACTCCTTGAAAATGAATGAAGAATGAATTTGGTTAAATGAAATATACTGATTTTCTTTACTAGTATAAAGAAAATAAAAGTGCTGCATTTCAAATAATTTGTTACATAATGCAGGCCAGACTTGCAATTTTCAACCTTACCTTTCAAGAGACCTACATATTCCATTAAAAGGGTGCAGAAGAAACAAATGAAAATAGCCTAAGAAGAAAAGCAAAGTCCATATCCTGATAGTGATCAGTATTTTATCAGTAATAAGTTGCTCTTAAAATTGCTACAATATTTACTGTACTACAGGTAAAGCAATGATTTAGCTTACAGTAGCTAGAATTGAGGAGTTGAGCACATGCTTATTCTTTTCCATTTCTTATCAGATCCATCTCCCTACCCTACTCCATGACAGTGTTCTGACAATGATGATGGTGATTTGGAGGACAACAGAAAACAGAAAGGAAAGAAAGGCCAGTAGAAGAGATCTCTGTAGCAAAGTACTGTGGTCTGTCCTTTGTCAGTGGAAAAGCTGCAGCACCATCAGCATCCTCAAATACATTTGCAGCTGTGGTATGCTTGTATTTCATGAAATAGATATAGTTGGGCTCTTTTCAGAATCCTTTACACTGCACTTCAGTTTCAAGATGAAGATTTCAGCAGCAGCTCCAAAGCATTTTGAATTGAAACCCACTATTGCCAGCTGCACTTTTGGGTGCAATTATTTACCTTGTCTTAAACAGAACATGTGACCTTATTTGCATATAGGGTACAAAAAAAGGAAGTGGTTTGGGGTTTTTATTTAGATTCGCATCTTATGGGAAATGTAAAGAAACACACATAAAATATCAAGGAAACAAAATTACATTTTACAATTTTCAGAACACTAGGCTGAATATATACTCAGCAAATTATTTTAACCCTCTAATTCCTAAAACCAAGTATCTTAGTTCTTCATGTAACGCCTTTTTTTTACCTACTTAATACCTTTGAACTCCCAAAGAAACCGTATATACACATATCTATAAATATATCTATAAATAAATAAATAAATAAATAAATATGTATATAACATAAGATGTACAAGGCCACACGGATCATATAGGTAAACCTCCGAATGTGACTGTGTCAGGCTTGACGTTTTAGTTATTGCTGTGTACAAGGCACGAAGATAAATGTCTGTCTTTGATTTGTGCTCACTGGCGCTGCAAACACACAGGCCAGTAACATTTAAAAGACCGTACTCCAAATTTAAGAATCCAGCAGCAAAGTGAAAATGTTTATAACGCTGTGAATACAAGCAGATTACAGAGACTTTACTGAAGAGAGATCATTTTGGAAGGACTCTAAATTTAAAAGGTTGAAGATGGAATTGAATATTTAATACTCATACACAACGTAGTTTCTCCAATGCCCCCATCAGAAGGTATTAAGGGTCACTAAAACAGGCTGCACGAGTCAAATGAAGACCAGGCTCTCCCTTTGAAATTGTAATCAGTCCTCCTCCCAGGGAAGACCTGCTTTCTGGGTAAAACTGTTAAGGAAAGAACATTGGCATATGATTTTTTGTTTAATTTTAGGTCAATAACTCTATAATTCCTTACACCATAATATGCAGAAATGAAAATAAATTAAAATTGCAATTGTATCATATTCCAATTGGTCATGAATCTCTGTGCAAATATTCTAAAGTATGACCATAGCCAGTGTAATGTGGCTGTAACTAGGTTAGAATATACATAAATAAATAATACGTGATTACTGTATCAAAAATATCAACATTTTTGTGTTTGATCCAATGAAAAGCTTGATTTTCCTTTACAATTTAGAAAAATCTGAGTATGGGAACTTCTGCATTGTGTTGCTCTTATGGTTTTCTTATTTATAGTTTTGCAAACAAAGTTTATGTATAAGAGAAACAATGAAGAAATACTTACACGGTTGCATTGTGTATATGATTTCTCTATATTTTAGTCAGGATGTGAATTCTACTGTCTCTATAATTAAAACCAAACAAAACTGCAGATTTACCCAGGAATGTATCTGCACGGAGGTGGGCACTGGTGTGAGAGCACAGTCACAGCAGATGCAAACATCAAATCTGAGCCCAGGGATTCCTTCACTTGTTGCACTAGAGAGTCTAGAGAGAGGTTCTGCCAGGACTCTGGCAGTGGAAAAACAAGTGGGATTATCCAAGGTGTTTTACTCTCCTGGTTCAGAAAAAGGAAACATATGCCATGGTACCATTTTTTCTGTATCAAACTGGATTTTGACTCTTAGATGAACACAGTGTTTTGGGTGGAAGAGAAAGAAATTGAGGAAGAAAGAAGAAAAAAGTAAACAAATATGAGAAGGAGACAAAAGTGAACACATCAATGTTTTAGACAGCCCTTTTTCTTTCCTGGGGGTTCAAAACAGAGAAGAGGCTCTGGTGTCTGGGGAAATGAATGTATTATCTGTTTGTTGCCAAGAAGCAAACTGCAAAAGCTGCTGAATTGCATTAGGATAAGCTATAGAACTCTTTAGGCTGTAGAATATATATTACATTGCCAAAACATGGTAAAGCAATAAATTTTGATACCGTACCCACAAGGTTTGCCAACCCTGCTTACAATTGTTCATAAAACTATTCCACAATGCAATCAGGATAAATCATACTTTCTTTCAGTTTCTGTTTGTGGTTTTGCTTGCTGGCTTTTATACTTACCTAGTGTAATACTGTGATATAAAAAATAAAATGTAAATTGGGTTGACTAAAATTGCAGTGGGAAATTGAAGAAGTTTTTGAAAAGTGTTGTTTATGCAGTGCATATAATTAATAGCCAGAAATCAATACTGGAAGGGAACCAAACGTGAGGGGAGAATGGGTATGAATTCTTTATTTAGAGCCATGGAAGTTATGTGTAGTTAAACTTTTAATATTTTTTGCTGTATAAATAAAGTCCAGTCTAGTGTCTTCTTAAGGATGAAAATTTCTCAATGAAGACTCATATGTACCAATCATTTTGATACGTGTATATGTACGACATACACTTCTTTTCAGTAAGAAAAGTATTTAATATTAAAGCATATTCTAAAGGCATGATTTAAATATTATTCATTAACGATTGCAATTATATGAATGTATGTTTCTTTTTCTTTTTAGTTTAATGAAGCACATATCAAACTTGAAGCTAATTATTAAGAGATAAGGAGTAGGAAGGTAACAATAACATAAGTGCAAAGTACAAATTTATTTGTTTAAAAAAAGTAATTCCATTTCACAAGCTTATCAGTCATTGAAAGAAATATGTACCTTGAAATCTCCTTTCTTCTTTCAACTTTTCAAATTTTCTTCCTTAGATATGGGTACATGCAGCAACCAGTCAGAATGGGGAAGACACTTTTACGATGCCTCTGCAGTCCAGCAGGCAACTAGTTCCCAACTAAACTTTGCCACATTCACAGACATGCAAAAAGACTCAATATATGGTTAGCAATATACTACTTTTCCTTATAGCATGACTGTCAGGTGAAAGGCAACATGAAGCAAAGTGGGTAAAGCATTCTGGGCTATGACACACAGAAAGTGGATGCAGAAGATGAAAACTGTTGGCAGTAAATTCCTCTTTCTGTGACCTCACATCAGTAGCCCAGAAATGCTTACGTAAAAGCAGTCACGTAAATCCACAGAAGTACCTTCCGCTATGTCTTCCTTGCACACTCTGGGAGAATCTCAGTCCCTATACCTGACAGGTTTCTGCTCATACTTCTAAATTATTAGGACTGTTCAGGTGACAAATATTTTCCCTACAAACTTATGAACTTGTATCAATCCAGACTTCAAACCATTTTACTACTTCTTATTTAGCTAAGACTTAAGCATACCTATATTAGTCTTCTGAGTAGTTTTTCTTTAACATCTCTATAATACTCAATCTTCAATCCTGGCAGAAGATGGAAAAACTGGGTGATTAAGCTCTGGCTTTAAAAAGCAATGTGTTGAAAAAGTTGTTGTTAATGACACAAGTATTCAAGAATTAAAACAAGAATTGTCAAAGAAATTACATGTGTGTAAATTAGAATACAGTAAGATCACTGCCAAATGCAACTGGGCTATGCAGTTCTTCAGGCAGTCCATTGAGATAATCTCTTGTGCTGGAAGCAACCAAGCTTAGAATTACAGTGTTGAGGCACAAATCATGGCTAGGTCCTGGTGGAAGCGCACCTAAGCTGCAAGTTAAGTAACTGCAAGAGAAAAAAACTACTATTGTAGTTACAAATTATATTCTCATTGTTAATCAACCCAGAACAAGAAGCAAGAGTAATATATCATCTAGCAATCCCAGAATTCTCTGCCACAAAGTCTCTCATAGCCTAGAATTTTAGGAAAAATACTCTGTGTGTCAAAATATTGAAGAAAAGAGGCAAAATTATTCACCAAAATGTGCAAATATCCTGTCTTACCAAACTAGCAATCCTACTACTGTAGTTGCTTTGTCCTGTTTTATCTTCCTAAGAACATTCTGCACACCGCTGGACTTCTGTCCTTCCCTTGTACTTGCTTGCTTTCAGTCTTCCTACCCATGAACCCACAGGTCTGTAGCTGTTGTAAATTCTAAATTTCTCTCGATTTAGGGACGAGGAGGACAATTTAGGCTGATTTATACACCTACACTGACCTGAACATGTATCTGTGGTACTTATTCTGTTTCTTGCAGGTTCTTGGTGTACACAATGACTGTCCATAGTTTACTGTCTCAGTCTTCTACAACTCAGAAAACCTCTGAGAATGCAGTGCAGATTGCTACAGAGGCACTGTTTTCCCCTCTTATGTAGAAATGAAGAAATCCATCCAGTCACGGGAACATAGTATCTACAATCATTCCATGGTTCCTGAAACACCTGCATTTCCTCAAGCATTATTTCCTTCACCAGATCAGTATGGCAGAAAAATGTCTGGTCCCACAGACCAGCCAACTTTGAAGCTGAGGAGTGCAAAAGTTCAAACAAATCCGAGCCATCCCAAGACCACTGGCAAGCCTAGAAATGAAATGTGAAAAAACTCTCCCCTAAAATTGAGAGCTATGATTTCTCTAGAATATCTTAATTAGTCATTAAGATTTAAGTAACTTCATAATTTAAATGTTACTTTGAAACAACTAATTGTCTAAGCACTGAGTTTATTTGTCCAGAAGTATTGAAACATTTCCATGTCTTTCACTCTTCTCAGTTCCTGAGAAACTAGGAAGCAAGTCTGTGCTCTTAAAAAGTTGCTCTTGATGGTCTGGTATCTCTCTGAAAGTGAGATGTCTTTTCATACTTGGCAGGAAATGATTGTGAGACCTTGTACTTTCCCTTCCCTCCTTTGAACTTTGGAGGAGAACGCATGGAGCTCAGACACTTGTGAGGAGAACAGGAAGAGCTTCCAGCAGAGCTCTTTTGTTTCATCTGACGTAAGGAGTGTTTGTGTTCTGAGAAATCCTTCATGATCTGGACTAAGGATTCACCAAACAGCTTGCCCCCTGTGTATGGTAAAGACAGCAGTTTGCATTTTAGATCTAGCCATGAGCTCCAAGGACGGAGCCATAGAGCTCTCCAGGCGACAGTGAGGCATGCCACATTTTTAACAGCGAGTCTAAGAGAATCCTCAGCTGCATCATGGATAAAATTAGCTGCAATTTTACACAGCCTGCGTTTCCTCTGCATGGCACCAGATGGGACCCATTTCTTTTTGAATCTGGCTCGTTCTTCCTCTAACCATATTAATAAAGCTTTAGAAGCATAAGTGCAGTAGATAGATACTCCAAGCTGGGCTGCAACTAGCTTGAAAGATCTTTTAATTGCCTCCTCAATCTTTCTGTCAGTAGGATCTTTAAGGAGAGCATCCGTATTATCAGGCACCGACAGTACAGAATCACCAGTAACCAATGCTCTGTCTACCTCAGGCAAGGTTCCCCACAAAGCAGCTTTATCCACTGGAAAAGGATAGAGCTTATGTAGGACTGCTGGGGCTTCATGCTTGGCTTCAGGATTACCCCAAATCCTGCAGACAAGATCTTCCACAGCTGAATGGATAGGAAGTGCATTATCTACCTCGCCTTCTTCAGAGGGAATAAGCAGTTCTTCTGAAGCACGTTCAGATTTGGAAGATTTTAGCATTAACACCCTCTTTATGTGTTCAAACAGGTAATTCTGCTTCTTCATGTCAAATTTACGCAGAGGATCTGGTCCTTCTGGATCTTCTGTAGGGGACTCAGATGCTGCCTCCCCATCTTCAGGGGCTGATTCAACCTCCAAGGCCTTGTCAGTCTCAGATTTCTCCTTCACAGAAGCTGTTTTATCCTTTAAGATGTCCATATGATCAGACTCAGAAGTCTGGGAGCTTCTCCCAGATGCTTCTAAAGGAACCAGTGGAACTTCTGCAATTGGTACCCTGGGATGCTTTACTGAATGCGTTCTAGCCAGTGCCACAGATGTTATGCTTTGTCTGGCTGCTGCCAAAGCATCCTTTAAGACAGTAGCCAGCTCAGGCAAGATTACAGATTTCATTAGCGAGTTCTTTTCAGATTCAGAGAAGTGGGTAGTAGTAGAAGGCCTTACCTTCCTGTGGCAGGAGCTCTGAGTGTCTTCTGAATCTGAGCTGCAGTCTGGGGTCTGGCTGCACCAGTGCTGGAGAGAAGAATGCTGCCTTGCCAGTGAGCCACCAGTTGAGTTGCAGCTGAGGGGTTGCTGGAAAGGGGATGGCTGTCCTGCCTGAGAATCTGAGCCCTCCTCCGACCCCATTATCTGTTGCTCAGAAGCATGATGTCTAGAGCCATGCCTGTACTTCCATTCGTCTGACCTCTTTTCCTCTCGGCAGAGGGAAGCAGAAACAGAACTAACCCTTGTAAGCTCTGAAGACTGCCTAGCCCTCCTCCTGGTGTAGGAGGTCTCTGATCTGGTGCTGGAGTATTGATCCCCTGACCTTCTGAAGAAGTTGGATCTGTCAGATCTCACAGACTTTGCTTTGGTAAAGACAGGGTCTGCTTCAGGAGAATTGGCACAGCTACCTTTTCTTTTCTTTTCCTTGTCCAGTTTCTTTCCTGTCCAAGCAGACATGGACCTGAAGTGATGAAAAAAGTTCAAAATACTCGAATTCCTAGATCTTTCAAAAGTTACATTTTTTTTTCAAGGGAAACCCTATACCCTTTTTCCTCAAAGAAGCACCGCATCATGTGAGGCAGACAAACTGGGAACTGAGTGACTGCAGTGATGCTGGGCTGCAGAGAGGATGGCAAGATATCTTCTGTAATCTGACTGGTTGCTGCTGCTGCCCTGTCTCTAAGAAAAAAAGAGGAAAGCCCAATATAGACTAATTACACAGAAATACATTTTAGAAAGGAGTTTTTGCAGGGTACACAGAATTAGCTCTTTCATGTGAACAAATCTGAAAGCTTGGCATGCATCTGCCCGTATTCACCAGACATGAGTGAATAAAAGCATTATAAAATAATTTAATAAAGCTTAGGATCATGCTTTAGATTAACTCAAGCCACTTAAATATGGAGACACAAATTCAAATCTTGCTACAGGTCACACATGAAAGCAGACTTGAATACTTATTCCAGGCCTGAGAAAACATGTATTGAGGTCATATTATTTGTACAAATCTGTACAAAGGTCAGTTTCTGCTGCTGAAAGCTCCAGCAAGACCTGTATCAAGAATGAGTGGAGCAATAAAGGAGTATGCAAACTAGACTTCCCAGGAAAACTTATACAGTACTTTTTTAACTCTGCTCCCAAAGACTGCTTCACGCCTCCCCTTTTATCAGTCAAATTTAGGTAATTCATATGCACTTACAGCTGTAATAAAATAATATTCTGAACTCATTAACCTAAGAACAGAGTTAAGAGATTTATTAAGAATTATTAAGAATAAACAGAAACCACTCCTTAGCATTCAGAACTGTACATCTAGTCCTGTCAGATCAAGATGTACATTTCCCTTCTATGAAGAAGCTATGGCAACAAATTAGATCCTTCTTGAGAAAGCCTGCTTTTTCTGTGTACATTTGTAAATGTCAAATCTTTGAAATGTATAGGACTTCTGCACTGCTTTTGACACAGGAATGCACTATGAAGTCTATCATAACACCCATATTAAATATAATCGTATTGGCCTATTTAGAAAATAATAACATTATTTCTTGTACTAATAAAAAAAATAAACTGCTCATTTAATAAGCTATATTCATAGTTTCTGTATGAATAGACTTGCCAAGGCATGCTTTTGGCAATGCCAGATTTGGCTAGACTGCATTTACTATAAAGGAAGAGAGTCAGGAATAAGAGCTATGTTGCATGCTTTGAAGCTGCTTGCTATGTATCTTGTACTGAAATACATGAAAGGGAGATTTGCTTTCTTGTAGGACACTCCTTCACCTCTGTGTCTAACACCACTTCTTTGTTATTGGATTAGATGTTAGAACTGGCAACCATTTTTAATGCATGTTTTCCAGTCAACTTAACACCAGTTTGTCTTTATCAGGCTTCAGTTAGAAATTTATTTTCAAAACTCATAATGCTCAACATAGTGCCCTAACTAAAAGGACATTATATCTGGCATTTGAACTATCTGAAAGATGGCTTTGTAAATAAAGATTCCACACTTTGACTTTCAAACACATACAATTGTGTTTGAATCTGGTTTTCACCTTGAATTAGCAAATGGCTCATACTTAGCTTGGATAATTAATTTTTCTAATGGTGTTATTGAAATGCTATTTTTAATTCTATATAACACGGGATACAGAATCTTTGACATGGAAAAAAAAGTTAGTCTTGAATTAATAAGTGTGATTCTATATACAGTACATGTGTGACATGAACAGTGAACATGACAAACCACAACAGCTGCTCACCTGTATTCACCAAATGTTCCATCATCTTCCTTCATAGGTTGTATTTCTGGATCAGCATGTGCATCCTCCTTCTCCTTCACTAAAATATTTGAAATAGTAATTTTTATCATGAAACTGCAACATGAGAAAGTCTAATACCTTAATTTCTCAAACCGATCACATTTGGTAGGAACATGGTTTGAATAAAAACTATTTTTTTTAAATGGGGCCTTAGGCTATTACATTTTTTTAAAATAAAAAGACCTGTTAATTAAATTATAGTTATAGAATTTTATTTTTGTTCAAGTATAAATGACTGTATGTAATTTTGTACTAGCAGAACTTTTTTTCTTTCATTTCTAGCACTAAAGAAATTAGTTTAAATTTTTTAAAAAATCCATCCTATTAAAATAACTTGCTTACTTATATTATTAGTAGAGCTATTTTTAAACCAAATTTGGTTAATTTAGTTCTACTTAACCATGCTCTCTATTTCTTCTTGATATTCTTCTCATACTGATTGATAAAACTGAATCAGATTCACTTTTGTTCACTGTCAGTTTGTACATTTTCTGCTTTAATTTCATGTAGTAAGACTCCAGAGAATTTAGGTATATTTTTCCAGTATTAATAATTCTCCAAATACTAGGCATGGTTTGTTAATTTCTTCTTTTCTACAACATGATCAAACCCAACGTAAACTCACATACACTGGAACCTAAATTTAACACAATTGTATCTCTTGCACATTCTGGTTTTAGGTTTAATCCTTGTTCACTGGTGGGAATAAATCCAGGCATATAACTTGTCTCTATAAAATAATAAATGCAGCACACTGACACAGAAACCCACTAGCACCTGAGGGGTCAGATATTTACAGATGACATATATTCCTGTAAGTTAAGATTGTTGACAGGGTAAAATAATATACTGACTTTAAGAATTATATTTATAGTCCTTCCCTTTGCCTTTTCATTTCTGTTTTTCTGGCATCTATTCAAATCTTTCCCTTGTCTAGCAGATAGAGTTATACAAAAATTGCAATAATTGCAATAATGCACAACACCTTGAGATATATCAGGCTGCTATAATTTCATACTGAAGTAATTGATTACTTTCTACAAACCACAGGCAAACCTCATGACAACATGCAAAAATTATGATGAAAAAGAGTTCAAAACTTCAATTTTCATAGATTTCATAACTTTGTGCTTTCCATTTGTCACTACCTGTGGAACAGCACATTTGCAATGACACAAGAATCATGAAGTCACTGCTATAAACATCAGTACATACTGATTCTGGAAATCTTGTAAACAGTCCAGGTCCACCTTTATATATGTGTGTGTATATGCATATGTATCTGTGCACAAAAAAATGTATACCTTACAACTAATAATTCTGCAGAAGCAGAGAAAAGGACAGAATATCAGGGATCCACAAAGTAATGACAACCTTAGCATCCAACTGCCCTCTAAAATTTTACTCAAAAAGTCTGTTTTACCCTCTTCTAGATGGTGGTTCACTCCAAGTGAACATTGTGCAGTTCCAATTTTTAATGAAAAAATTATAAAGCATACTTGGCCATTCCTAGACCTAATACTAAAAAACCCCTTATTCTACACCTCCTCTTAGAAACAAAAAAATTATAGAAAAACCCCCCAGCCTACATGAAGGATGGTAACGTCAAACTTAGCTGCAAAAATGCTGAAGCTGAAGATGACACAGATTCTGGGAAGAAACTCAAGGTATTGGAAACAATATAACATATGAAAAATTTGTCCTATGACATCCATTCCCCATACTTTAAAATAACCAGTGGCTATGATTTGGACTTTCTGACGAAATAAATTCTAATGCAGCTCATGTTAGTGGATTAAACCCATCTGCACTGGACTTCAGGAAGTGGAATGTGCACTAGTGGTGATGTTTCAAACAAAGCTCAAACCTCTCTAGAGAGGTCATGCAGTGATACAACCCTCTGGGAATGAAGAAGGTCCTTCTCTTATGCTGAAATAGATTGAGGTTTTCTACTAATGGGCAGATTGCTCCTGTCAAGTCCATCAAATGATAAGACTGATTTGCCATATACACAGTGCAAATGTAAACCAGCAGCAAATGTAACTTTCCAGGAAATCTGGGATCTGTCTTAATGGGTTACCAACAGATGAATTTTGCTATCCTTGTTAAATAGCATACCTGGATACTTGCCACCCTTATTCCTCCTTATGAAGCAAACAATCAGTAAAATCAAGATCAGAAGAGCAACAGCACACATAAGACCAATGAACCATCCTTGAGTAGCGATGTCTACCTGCCGGCTTGCCATTGCTAGAGATAAAAGAAGAAAAATTATGTTTTGCTGCATTTAAATGCTATGCTAATTCAGATAAATAATAGCCAATATCCTGTTCATTAAAGAATAGCATTCACTGTGAAAAAGAGATAGCATTAAGAAAAACAGTGATTCTGTATTTTGTGAGTATTTTCCTTATTCAAAAACTTAACAAGTACATGTTTCCAAGTTTCCAACTTACTTTTCAGTATATAAGGTTTGCTAACATGCAAGCTTAGCAAGTACTTTGCAAAATCTACACACATACTACATTGCTCTCCACAAACCTCAAAACTGTTCTCAACCATTTTGCATTAATTAAACTGCTGAAATGAAGTTGCAAATTATAATTCAGACAAATATGTCAATTGCATTCTCAAAATGAATAAAAAGCCAATACTCATTAGCTAATGCATTCCCATCAGTCTGAAATGGGGAAACAGATGGGTCATTCAAGGGCCCTAACACTCAATTTCAACTAAAAATCAACAATGAAGCATACTTTAAAACCTTATTAAGCATCATGTTTTCTTTCTTTCCTCAAACCCATACCTCGTCCTACAGTTTATCATGATTGCCATCATTTAGCATTAGTGAGGGCTTAACACGATGTAATTGGGAAGCCTCTCCTTGGCACTATTTCTCTCCAAGTGCTGACTCTAGCTGGAAGATAATGTAAATAATAAGTGAACTACAAAGAAAACACTACAGGGAGTAATAAGGACAGGAATTTTCTATGTGGTCTAGGGTCTGGATCTACTGGGCTCCAGTACAGTAGGAGGACTATTCTGGTGAAGCTTATTTTCTACTCCACGGTTGGAAACACACTACAGGAAACTGGACTTAGGATTTGCTGTTGGGAGAAAGTGGAAAGGGTGAGAGGAGTTGGGGATGCATGCTCCAGACAGAGGAAAATATGAAGTGGAGGAAGATGAACATCCACCTAAACCTATCGTATCCATTCTTCAGCTTCTTCTCCAGACCCAAAACCCAAGAGTATGAAACTCTGTGAAGAGCTGCCCAACAGACAGAATTCAGGCCCATGTCTCAGTGTTATTTTCTAGCTAAGGAGTCTGAGACAGGTACTTGGAAAAGCAGCTGTCAATGGTCCCACCTTCCTGAGGGATTCTATGAAAACACAAAATACTTCGGATGTCTGGATACAGTATTTCCATACAGAAGATCAATGTGTATTCCACTTTAGAAGTATTAGGCTAAAATTAACTCTATCTTCTTTTTGGTCTCACTGGGCAAAGATATGACTTGATTTTCACTTAAATAATTCAATGAATTTATGTGTCTGGTTCTTGTGGAGATACAATCAGGAGATTTCTCAGCCCTTGTTTATGTTTTCTGATTTTTAGAAACTGACTCTTATATGCACAATAATTTAAACTATTTTTGCATAAAAGTCTCTACATGTTATACAAATATATAGTTTATATACCTAGATATTTATATTTTTATGCCACATATAAATATACATAAATATATAGAGAAAATATTAAAAAGTGGCAATTTAAAAAAATCACAAAGGGAATCTTCCTCTGAACTACAAGTCAAAATCAAATAAAACTTTGTTTTCACATTAAGGTTAAAATTATTTTGAGTTTTGCGCATCTGCATTCATAATAAGGCATTAAATGTATAATACATACTGTGACAAAATGCAAAAGCACAATTCATATTCAAATGTAGTAAGAAATAGCATCAAGCCAAATAACTCATGCATAAAAATACGCAAGATAGATGGGAAAGAGTAAAGATGAAAACTTACTTATGCAGCTTCCTGTATTAACTTACTGCATTTCCAATAGGAAGGAGTTTCTAGATTTCTGTGCATCTTTAAAAATGGCACATTTCCTGCCTATGCTAAGCAAATTATTTGCTCCAGGCAGAAAAACCTTGTATGTTGGTGAACTACTAATGCAGGAGTCAATGCAGAACACTGTACTGGGAATGCCCAAAAAGATAACCCCACACACTGTGAAGACACTCTATAGGAATGCTCATCAAAGAAAAAATTGTGGGAAAAGCCTCACATTTGAAACAAATAAGTTTCATTCCTAATTAAGGACATATTCCAGTGTAAGCCTTTTTGTACACTCCATCTTTTTGCAGTGTTTAAAAGCTTTGACCTAGGCTGAAGACAATGTGATATAAGATTTTTCTGTAAGAGATAGGCTATGTCTATAATTTCATGCTGGACATTGAAACTTTCCATTATAAAGAAGCAGAAAGGAGTGTCTTTAAAGTCCCTTCTCCCTTAACTACTCAAGGGCATGAGTCAACATGACTGGGTAAGTACAGGAATCCTTATCAACTGGCTCAGTATTTTTTAGCAAAAAGATGCTTCTGGGAAGGTTTCCATTCAGCTTGTTTTGAATTATATTAGTCTTGATCCTTGTTTACTGCTCCTTTAGGCTTTGGATGTGTATTTGCATAAAATTTCACAGGTAGACTTTTGTACCATCAGGTGTTTCTGGCTCTGTGTTTAGCCCATACATATTTGCCTGGCACAGTTATTCAGCACTATCTTTTCAAACCTTCCTGCAACATGATGAACTGTGAACAGAAATGGAACAAAACAAAGCAAAAAAATGATGATTTTAGAAAGTGCTTCCTTTCAAACTGCTTTACTGATTATCTACTTTGTTGCCTGATAACTACCATATAATGTTCAAGTGTACTTTCATATTTAAATTACTTTCTTACAATGCTCTGGAGTTGGTGGGGCCACTGCTATATAAGTATGCACTGACCAAAATGCTTGGAATGAGCAGAAGTGGCTAGCAAAGACAAAAATCATAACAGCCGACCAAGAACATGCTGATGACATGGCATGTGATGGCAACAACATATTCAGCATAACATCAAAAAAACTTCCAACAGAACCTTTTCTCTGAGTGAAATTGGCAGGCATTGCTGATTTGCTAACGAAGAAGTAGGACTGCAATATGAACATAAGGAACTTAAACAGCCTTACTGATTCCCAGGATATATGTGTGACATCAAAATCCATATAAAACCAGGATATGGCAGGAAAAGAGAGATTTACAAGTAGGAATGTCTTAACACTGGTATAAATAGACTCCATGAGACATCAAATTGAATCTGCACTTTCTGATTATGCAAATATTTTAGCTCTATAAAAAGAGACGTTATTTAAATACAGCCATCTAATTATATTAATTGGAAATATAAGAAATAGGTCATCTTCAGTGCACAGCACACAGACGGAGTGTAAGCAGGGCATATCTTGCCCCTAGTACAAACATCAGTCAAGTAGAGTGAATTGAAAGGATGGAAACATTCATAATCTACATACAAATGTACTGGCATTATTTAGGAATTTATAAAATAATTTAACATTGCTCTATAAAAGGAACATGCAAAGATTCTAGCAGCAACATCTCTTGGCTAGAAGCAGGTCAGCATTTCAGCACTTGGTCTACCACGATTCTGACTACGATACAGAATTGGTACAGTGTGCCTCACCTGGACCTGTCTCAAACACATCCTCTGAACTCCTAAAACCAGACAGGCCCTCAGCACCAACCCGGACTTTATATGCTGTTCCTGGTGTTAAACCCTTTAAGACAAAGAAGCTTCGAGAACCATTTACAATCTCTTTTTTCCAATCTTCTTTGCCTATAAAAATTTTAGGAAAACAACATATTGGAATTTTAATTTTCTCTGTATTACTGAAAGTTTCTAGACAGAATACTACTGACAGTTACTCGACTAAACTTTGGATCAACTGAGAAAAACAGCTGTTCTCTCAAAAATAATAACGTTATATAAAATTATGACTAATAAATTGCATGCAATATATTGAAGAAGACGTTGTACAGGAATTATGAAACTATTTTAAACATTTGTTCCATTGTACTGAAAAAATATAAATTTAATTTATTTTTAAATGCTTATTGAACTTGCAATTATAAGATACATTAAAATATATTTTAGTCATTTAATTAAATGACACTTTTGCAGTTTCAGTCAATATTTACTTTGGTCAAGAAGTTCTACTGCAAAATCTAAATCTCTCTCATAACTTTTTTCTAGGAGAGTATCAGCTATTTCTTCGACCAATATCCAGAAAAATGCATTTCTACCCCAATTTTCAGATTAGTCACCTTTAGTGATAATTTTAGAAGGATGGGGTATTTGGAAAGAAGTATCTTGCTTTTATTAGCTAGCTTTGTTTTAATTACCAGTATTATCAAAGTTTTAAACCTGGTTTTAGGCAATAAAAGAACATAAATTGACTTATATCTTATTTTAAGGCTTAATTTAACAAAGAATATCTTATTTAATCTTTTTTCTTTCCTGAATTGGGCATAATTTAGGAAAACTCTTATATCCCATTTTAATGCAAGTAATCATATTTTTGCACATGCAATAATCATTTAATGATAAACTAATTCATGCAAACTACATTTTTAGAAATTCACGTTCAAAAGAATTTATAAAATAATACAAAGGAACAAAGGTTCATATTCTATCTAAGCATCAAATACCTGCTAAACATTGATGTTTATTAAAATGAAAATTATTTGATCTTCCTGATAAAATTAAAAAATAATTCTAGACATTTAAGAGCTATCATTAACACTGGGTCAATTTAAGACCCCATTTACTATAAAAATCTTCAAAAATACATCTCAAAACTTTAGCAGAATTTAAAGAAATGACTTCTTACTGCCTGCTACACCATATTCAACATAAAAGTTCGCATGATCTGGTCCCTCATACTCCCAACTGATATTGGCATAGGTCTCAGCAGCAGCTGTTGTAACATTTCTGATCCTTGGATAAAGTGGTTGAACTAAATACACAATAGAAAAACAAAGCAGAATATGCAGTTGTGACTTCATACATTTTAAAAAAATATTAAAAGAAGTTACTATGTTAATTTAGACCATATAGAGGGAAAGTATAGCACATTTGTCATTGGTTCCATTACTGGAAATTAGTGACTAAAGTACTGTATTTTGAAATTGAATCCCAGGCAGTTACTACACTATGAAATTAAAAACTAAAGTCTATGTACTCTACTGAGCATGCTCTGTACCACAAAAACTGCCAAATACTTAAAAAGTACCTAACTGCCAAAATTCTGGAAAACATTATTTCTATTTATCTGGAAGTAAAATGCAGACAACTGGAAAGTGAGAACACTGTCAGGGTAATGGGAAATGGTAGGACAGAAGGGAGGTATGAAGGTGGTCCCTTTATGGCACCTGGCACTGAATGGACTGCAAATGCCCCAAGTGCAAGCCCTTATAGGATTTTGGCTCTAGTGTATTGATAATGATATAAAAGGAAGACAATACCCTTATAGAATGTTGGACGGACAGTGTGCATGACTGGGGAGGTTGCAAAAAGGATTTCTGAATATCCTTCACCATCAGAGATAGTAGGAAAGAAAAAATAAAGAGTAAAAACACTTTGCATTAAAAAGTAGCAATTAAATAATACAGTAAAACCTTACCTGTTAAATAAATAACACATGCACATTCTAAGATCATGCAGGATTCATTTAGTTTTACTTGCTAAAATATGAAACAGCTAAATGATACACATCTTTGAAAACAAACTGAAGCATGTATGTACTGGCAGCTTTGCTTTCACAGGACATTCCCCAAATCAGCTTTTGTTAATATTACAGATTCATGGACCCTTTAGACACTGGAACACTCTACATCAGATATTGGAAAGCCAATATCAAAATACTCTGATGTGAAGGACATAAATCACTGGAATGCAAGGAGCTGCCCACTGTAAGGTACTGTGTCTTACTGCTGCTGTCCTGGTCAGACAACAGTACTTTTCACAGATGTGCAAAATGCCCACATCTATGAAAACAAGAGCTTCTCTCTTCAGCATTCTGAAATTAGCCACTTCTGTGCTCATACCTTAAGTACTTTGCTCATACCTTAGCTGCAGTTATGCTTGTTACAAATGGACATATAACTCAGTATCTCTGCTTGCCTAATACTAATGAAGAAATAGATTTTAACAGTTCTAATGCTGTAATAGGGCAGATACAAAGAGGATACTCCTCAAAGGTATGAAATTAGTTTTAACTGAAAATGCCTCACTTTGCCACTGACTTTTCTATCCTGCTAAAATTTTTTTTTCTATTAGAAACAATAAAAATGCTTCCCAAAGGACCACAAAACATCAGAGGTAAAAACCTTCTCTCAGTAAAGACAAATGACAGAATTCCAATGGCTTCATCTATACAAGAAAATAAAATGAGCAAAATCCTGTTATCAAGGCAAGAGAGGCTGCACAGAATTTGTCTATCCACTTAAATCATTTTCTTCTTCTAAAAGGCTGGCTTTTTCCACATGCCCAATTGAAAAAAGTTCAAAGTTGTATGCAAAGAGAAAATGGCTTACTTGGGCCCCTAGAACAGACGAAATAATATGAGTACCATGTCTAGAATACGATAGTTTCTGAGTATTTTTTTTAAATACCTAAATTTCCAAATTCCATCAGGTCACCTGATAATGTATTCTGATTATTACAATGTTTTACAAAATAAAATTTTTTTATCCCCATATTTGCATCAAATTTTTCTTCTTAACCCTGTTCCAGTAGTATTAATTCAACAATTCAATCTGTACTACTCCCCCATCTGATGTTTTTGTAGCTAAGTTGTGCTTATATATAATTTCTTTCACCAACCAAAATAATAAGGAATATATTTATTATTAAAACAATAAAGAATAGATTTATTTCTTGTTAAAACCACCTGAACAAAATAATATAGAAAGCACTAGATTAAAAAAAAAAAGCCATCTAGGTCTGTAAGTCACAACAACCACGCTAAGGAATACCAAAGCCAGAGCTGTCTATGGGAAATCTAGCACGTAACCATATACACTATGGCAATGCAAGAGGATTAGATTCTGTTCCCCTGTGCCACTTGGAAGTAGCAAGAGGGAAGAATAGCAGCCTCTAAATTTAGGAGGGTGCAGAGTCTGAGATTGCAGCCGGGATGTATAAACTTTCTTCCTGATTTACACATAGGAACAGGTGTTTGTTTCAATAACCATCTCAGCATTTCTGCTGTGCCAAGAAAACAAGTGGTTTGTATCTGAAATATAACTTTGTTTCATTAAATTGTATTTTCTCAAAGCCATATTGTCCTGGACTTTGGTTTTCCACAGAAGGTATCTAATTAGCAGCACAACCTCATGACTGGTATTTGTCACAAGATCAAAGACAGAAAAAACTGTTAGCAATAATCTGTTTCATACTCCCTTCTCATGCCTGAGCACTTGGGGATGAAGGAAACTGTCTCATCTTCTGTGAAAGACTCCAGATGATAAAGAGCTTCTGCAATACTAAGTAAAATCAGTAATCAATCTTATCTTGTGGGGTATTTTTCCATCTCCAATTTCTAGTTTCTGCTCTCATTAAAGAGTTGCCTGCTAGATTAAACTATCCGGTAAAAGTCTTTCTGTTCATATGATTGCATATAACAATCAAGCTGGCTCTGAAAGCTACCTTAATTTCCTTGGTGTCTTAGTTTCTAAATCCTCTCAAGTGACTGATGTATGCTTATATTTATCAGATGTACTCATATCTGATTCTTACTAATAGCTCTTTGTACAGATTTACCCACATGTAGTATTAGGTCAGATTTAAATTCTGTGGTTTTTTACCATTGAATACAGCGCACCAGGAAACTTGTTCAGTAGCAAATTTCTTTACAAAATTATTATTTTTGCAATTCTCCTCTTTTACACTATTTCTTGGTCTCGTTTGCCATCAGGCCTGCAAAGTTTTATTAAAGTCTGTTAAATGAGCCATATTCACAACATGAAGAAGATAAAAGACAGCTGACGGATCCTGAGGTGATGAAAGCTTGGAGGTGAATTGGTTACAACATTTAAAGCTTGTCTTCAACCCACTCACACTCTTGTCTTCTCCATCACCACACCTCTAACTATAATTAACCTCTCAGCTCTTCAATATGTTTCCCAGCACTGTTCACAAATGGAAAATGTGTAATTGTCAGCTGGCAGAAGCTCCCAGCGTGTGCAAGCACCAGCTGGGAAAAGTGGGGGGGAGAGGGGCGGGCAGAAATCTTTGTCCTGGGGAGCAGAGCACTGTGCTCGCTCATCTGCAACCATGCACCACACTGTGCTGGCAAAAGCATCACTCTAAAAACCATGGGCATGGACTGTCAGCAAGCTACAGGTTTTATACAGACCCACTCTTATTCAGCTACCTCTGGCAAATTAAGCACTTTTATTCCTGCCTCAATGCAATGCAAAATTTAGCTGGCACTTCTGAGTATGGTTTCATCCCTGTAGTATCATATAAAAGCATTTGCCCATTGCTGAGAAAGAGGCCTAGGCTCAAAGTAAAATTTTCCTTTCTTTTCAAATTAATTCCAGTGCTTTTGTACTGGAGTTTTTTGGTAGAGTTTTATTTAATTGTTCAGCCTTTCAGGAACACAGTTCCTACAAATAACAGTTATACTTGGGCTACAGAATCAATAGAATTTAATAAGATAAGACATGAGATCAGAAGGTATTTTAACAATGAAATAGGTACTCTTTCTCAAGATTTAGTCCAGAAGAACAATAAATCAAATAATCCCCAAAGTGACTAAACTTAGGAATTTTCATGGAATTCACCTGATATTCGGGAAAAAATGCTGAGTGAGCAACAATAAAAAATTTGAAGACTGGTGTAAAATGGAAAAATGTCCCACACGAAACAGTATATCACAGACAATTAGTTAAAATGCATATATATAGAGAAAAGCTAATTTAAAGGAAAAAACCCACACCTACACAAGAAAAAATGAAGGACGAAGACAACAGATTTTGCCAGAGCCTGTGAGACACAGAAAAAGGGTTTATTTTCTTTGCCTTTTTAACATTCATAGTATGAAATTCAAGCTTTAGTATAACAGTAGGAGTGAATTCCATTTCTGGCAGTGAGAAATGGGCATTAGTCACTTCTGAGATTATTTAGGCCAATTGCAAGAGCATTTCTGTAGTGTAAGAAATACAGAAGCCAAAGAAGAAACGCAAAAAATCATGTCACTGATGAGCATTTGGCATGACATCTACGAAGCAAAATGTATTTACAGGAATTTTTGCACAGTGATAATAATAATTTTCTCTAGTCTAGCATGCAAAGCATCAGCATTGTTCCCAGTAAACTTAAAAGAGGACAAAACATTGGTTCTGCATAGCAGGCTGTACTGATAAGAATCACATAATGGAGAAGTCCACAGGGGGAGAGTGGCTGAAGGAGCAATACAAAAATACCACACTTAACTTGACCGAAAAAGCAGCTTGAAATTGTTAGTAAAAGACATGGAGACATTATGTGAAATGATTAAAGAGGGAGGGAAAACAGATGGCGGGCAGGGAAAATTATTTAAAGAACTGCATTTTGTACAGAACAAAGAAAACTGAGAAGATCTTCTACAAAGAGATCAGAAATACGAACTCAGTTTTGACTGATTTCTAGCCCACAGTGAAGAGTTACATATTGGTGATTCAGCCAAAAACCCCAAAAGAATAGTTTCAAACCCAGAGGACAGACTACTACTTTTTCTCCCTTGTAACAAAAGAGAGTACTATTTGTCAGTAGTACTTGAGATGTGAAGTTCACATGAAGAAGACAGACCAGACTGAGTACCAGTGACAGGAGGCACTAGCTACAATTAAGGGTTACTGTGATCTCACAAACTTATTTTAACTGCATTTCAAGACTACCAGTTGTCAGTGTCTGCATGCATGCAGATTACAAGACCTTGCTTGTAAATATGTTGAATAAAACAAAAAGAAACTAAAAAGTGAAATGAGAAGGCTTGTGATATGAGGCTGACATGCCATGCCATGCCATGATGCTGTACACTTCAACTTACAACAAACATGCACCCCTACGACTCTTTATTTCAACCAGCAACTTTTCATTTCTACCACTGGACAAACTGGAATTCTCTTCCTTCCTCTATAGGGCAGTTATTTAAAACTTCTAATGGAAAAGGACAGAAAAGACTTGACTCCCATGATCACCTGAGTCACTTTCCAGCTGCTACTATAATTATTTCATATGCAATTGGGTTATTCCCCCATTTTTCTCACACCTCTGTTACCTCATGCCTGTGGTTAGATGCCAATCCATAAATGGCAATATCAGGGCATACTGAATATCTAACATTAGGTATAATAAATTCTGTTTTACATATGAAGTTTTCAAACACATTTACAATACAGGTTGCTAAGGAAAAAAAATCTGTTTTCTTTGTAGTACCATTAATTTGATCAATTTTAAGTCATTCATAACATCACAGTATTAGAAAGGGAGAATGACAGTGCAAGTTAAATAGGAGTACCAACTATAATAGGATAGCTTTCCTATGTAGTAAATAACATGTCTCATGATGTACTCATGTAGGCTTGCGACAGTAAAAATATTGAGTCTATTAAGATCCTCAGATTTACCACAGCCATATATCCCTCTGCACTTTAATTTATAGTTTTATTCTGAGAAGTGAAATATGTCCCAAGTGTCACAGCTCACTAAGGTTTAAATTATTTGAATTCCTCCAGGACCATGTGTCTAATGTATGTGACTGGCCAAGCTGTGGGCCTTCAGGGGCAGCTATCCAGTAGAAAACACCAAATGCAAAAATTTCAGTACAGCAGTTTAGGCTGGCTGTATCTGGGACCTACTGTCTGCTTGATTTCCAGGATCAGTGTGTTCAAATTCAAAGAAAAAGGATAATTACATTTTCCTGGTAAGTTCTGCCCTTCAAAATTAAAAACCTGACATGTTTTTGATAGACCTCAAAAAGGTTGGGAATATCTAAATTTGTTTTGGCTTTGGGTCCAAATTGATAAGAACTGTATAGACATATAGGCCCTCCTGCACTTAATAGAGGAAGGAAAGTTCACTGCTGAGTACAGCTTTTTTTTTGAGTGGGCTGAGCACTTGTGTCTTCCAAATCCACCCACTCATGAGACCAACTAATTTGATCTTGATACTATGATCCTCCTTTTCCTTGCTCGTGGTCCCTGATCAGTAGCGAAGCAGTTAACACAGTAATGTAAGTAATTATTGAGAACATTCATCTCAGACCTGCAGCAACTCAGATGTCCTAACAGATGTCATGGCTTTAGTTCCGTCCTGTTTGCAGGTCCAAAGTCTTCTTTGCAATTGCAAGAGCTATATGCTACAGGAATATGTGGAAACTTTGAAACCATAAACAACATGGAACCAAAGAAAGACATCTGCTTAGTTTTCAGAGAATCTGACATGACAGCTCTGAAATGTGAGCTGCTCCAGCTGATCTTATAAATAAGATGCTTTCTGATAGCCACAGACTGTGATACAGCTATAATTAGACCTCAGTTTCACACAGAGAATCCATTTTTCCTAGCATGAGTTTTTAGAGTCAGCTATAAATAATAAGAACTTCATTTACATTTCTGCTGTGCATGTCCAGGACTAAAGCCAGTTTGATTGTTCCAATCTGTGCTGACTTCTCAGCTACGACTAGACTAAAACAGTAAGAAAGATTTGTCATTAAAATAATTCCAAAACTTCACACACTCACCAGAAACCCATCTGATATAAGAATACACTTACATATACATATAAAAATATATACTATATATGCCCAAATGCAGGCATACGTATATTTATATATTGTCTGATTTATACCAGATTGAGTGAATGAATTTCTTTCTTATGGCTGCTATCATTCACAAAACATGATAATCAAGTGAAAAGAAATTATATGTAAAACAATTTATACTGTCTCTTCCAAGTTTATAAAAATATATTTCAAGTTCTGCTGTTTATGATCTGAGAATCTGAAGCACAGGTGTTCATTAGTGTTAATGACACCTCTGTGATTCAATGACACCTCTGTATAGAGACACATTTCTGAGTCTGAGCTACCTCAGGACAACCTTTGCTTCTGACGAAGGTATCAAAATTCATAAAAACTTTGTGCAAAACTGCATCATAAAGAATATTACCACATTCACGAATAGGGATGATACTAGGTTCTACTCACTGAAATACCCTCAAGCACTCACTCACAAGACCTGTGAACCTAAAACAGTGGGAAGACATTTGCCTGTACATTCAATCTGATACTCAAACTGAGGAGCAGACAGAGGGCACTGTCAGTCATCTGCCTCCTATGCACAGTTGGCTTGCAAATGAAGTAAATGTGTTCAAATGGGTAGCATTAATCCACAGTGAGAACAAGAATGCAGATAGTTTTTTAAAACAAAAAATGCACATGGCAAAAGCAGTAAATGAATCTCCTTTTCAAAACTGCTGTTTTTTCTACTCCAGCTAATCAGTGCTAGTGCACCTGGATCCTGAATATTTATGACAGTGACATACATCTGTTAAATGTTCAGAAATAATTAGACTTTGCTGAAGCAAAGCTAATGAATTCCCCTGGAACTCTGTGGCAAAATAAACAGATGAAAGGTATTAATAAGCATTCTGGATTCCTTAAAAAGAAAACAAACCAACAAACCCAAAAAAAACCCCCCACAACTGTTTTCTTCCAGCACTGATTATATTTTGTGCAAAAATGTGTAGTCCAAGATTTTCTGTCCTTACCACTGCAATTTCCCCATTTGCAACACTGCAAAATCCACACATTAACAAATCATGCAGTTTCATTTTACCTTTGCCTGCACCTACAGCAGGATGGAGAATACCAGCTTTAATGGAGGAAAACAAGAATAGGAACACTATATAATTAGATACAACACCAAAGGAAACATACATACATTATTTCATTATAAAAAGCATGCAGACTAGATAAAATATATTAATTCAAATAAATTAGAAACAATCCACTTATGCTGAACACTGACAGACTACTACAAGACAAAAATTAATGTACATGCATTTACAGAATTTTATTGCTCATGCTTGTTAGGATTCACGATTTAAAATAAATGCAGTTCATATGCATATGTCATACTCTCTCAGAGAAATTCCACTGAATACCAACTCATCTATGGCAATTTCAGTATGTCATAATTTTACTGAGTATAAAAATATGTGAAAACATGGTACCAAAATAGACTTAATATTAAGATGATCAAAATGGAAAAAAAAGTTGGAAATTTCCTGTTGGCTTTAAATAATTCTTATTCTATTATGCATCCATATTTAATTAAAAAACAACTTTAACAAAGCTCTAGAATGGCTATAAATATAAAAATCAACAGTGACAGGACTTAACAATATACTTGGTAGTTTTAAAATACTATACAGTGACTTGGGGCCATAGATGAAGAATTTATTTCAACAGTTTTACAGTTTTTTGCCAGCTCTGTGAAAGCAATTTAGATTTCACAGAAGCTGTTGCATACTTCAAAAAAGAAATAACTTCCTCTAGTCACAAACCTGCATCATTCAAGTATTTTTCTCTGTGACCAAAGTTGGTCAGTGATGCAGAATAGGTGAATAAAGAATACTAAAAATGTAAAGTTACATGAAACTTGAAGACCAGAAAGGCCAATGTCTGTCTTAGAGCCCGTGAGTCGGTATTAAAAGAAGAGGCTTGACACCTCTTTGGGGATTCCTGCTACAGCAGAAAACCTTGCATGTATTTTCTTTAAAATTATTTAAAATACTATATTAGCGTATAATACAGTTAAGCAAGCTCTAGAAAAAAAATTGCTAGGCCCTATTTCCTTAGTGGAAGGAAGCAATAGCAATATTTAGACACAGATGTTTAATACAATCTGTAGTAGTTTTTAAACTCAATGGACTTTCCTTATACATACCCATCTTACCTTCATCCATAATTGTTACTGCTTCCTCAGTTATCTGACTTCCTGATCCAACTGAAGTTTGTGCGTTAAAGTAGAACTTGTACCGGGTGCTGTAATTTAAATTTTTTAATATCAAGCTGCTCTCATTGGCAGGGATTCTTATCTCTACCAAGGGACCCAATTCATGTGTGTTGTTGACTGTTGTCACAAAAAAAACAAAAAGAAAAAAATTAGGAAAATTGCGTACACTGTCATTGTGTTAAAAATGGCTTTTTTTTGTTTGTAAGTATTTGTTTTGCTTGTCTGCTGCATCTACACTTTCAAAGAAAGTCACTTTTGTGCAAAGGTGCCAAAATCCAACTGGGAGATAGGAAACACCAGCAAGATTTTTAAGATCAAGTTCCATTCTCATAAATATCTGAATCCAAGGCAAATGAGTTCACATCAGATCATCTGAACTTACGCAGAATTGAAGCCCTGATCATGGAAAAATTCAGATACTCTAAGTTCAGTACGCTTAGGAAAAGGAAACACTGAAGGTATTTGTGTCTAATGCCAAAGAACAGTGGAATTTGGTAAGTGGAAGAAGGTAAACTTCCTTTATCTGTTCCATGCATGTGAAACTCTTTCATTTCCAGTGTCAATGCTGACAAATTTCTGAGCTAAGTAAGCAGCTGGGATCCTAAAGAAGTTATTTAATAGCTCTGATATGAGTAAATGGCATATTTATGAATTTTTCTTTTTAAGATTATATCATGAAAATTGGAAAAGCAGACAACAATATAACTGGACATTCTTCGATTTACTTCTAGTGACATTTTCTCTGCAGTTAGAATATAGAATTTGTAAGTAGTAGCATCATGCATCTAACTTGGATGCCACTTGCATGTAGGACTTCACCTCTATTTTTCTGTGAATTATGGTTTGAAGTTGTAAGGAGCCAATTCAGTTTGAATTCAGCCTGTTCAGTTTGCCTCAGCTCTGGCTGTCGGGGTTGTCAGAGGCATGCAGGGGGAGGGCGCGTACTCCTGCCACTTGCAGGAGGCAGCCAGGAGTGGGGGAAGCCTCCTCTCTGGGGAGACTTCGCCTGGCAATGCCCCACACGAGGCAGGCAGTAGGAGACGCTGCGGAGGTGCTTCTCCAACCAGGTCACGAAGAGCTCTCCACCCATGGATGGCATAGGAAGGTTGGACTGGAGCAATGGCTCCCTGTTAGCGGGCAGGCTTTGGGAGGGGCCGGGGGGTACAGAAACCAACTGCGTCAGGGCTCGCTGGGGCTCGCTACTGTTTGCTGCTCCCGCTCGCTCCCTCCTTTGCCCTGGCCCAGCCTGCCTGCCTTCTGGCTCTCCTGCCCTCGCCGGCTCACCCTCACACCTGTCCTGCCTTCCTGTGCCCCTGATCCCTGCCTTGCCACTTCGCCCCGTGTCCCTGCCTGGGCTGCCTGCTTCCAGCCCCGCTGCCCCGATCCAGCCGTCACTGCCCACCCTGCCGCCCTGATCCAGCCGATTGCTGCAACCCTGTCCTGATCCTCCCATCTGAGTGCCCACTGACCACGTGTCCGGCGCCGTCGCCGCGGGAGCCGCGCCTGCGGAGCCGCGCCTCTCTGGGACCCGCGAAGGCTCACTGAGACCCAGCCTGGCCACAGGCAGTCAGTGTGCCCGCCCCGCACTGCCTGGACAGCACTGCCCTGACTCGCTGGTGGTAACGCCCTCTTTTTCCCTCTGTCCTCTCTCTTCTCTCTCCTCTCCCCCAGTCCTTTTCCATCTTCCTTTCTTCTTTTCTGTCTCCTCTAGCCCTCTTTCACTGGGGCAACTCCTTTTCCTTCTCGTTTTCATTACCAATAAACAGTTCTCAGATACAAGGTTTGCCTTGTTTGGCTTCATTTCATTCCTGACCATCCACTTGAAAAAGAACTCTCCGCAGTTTCCCGCAGTGTAACACAACAGAAGTAATAAAATTAATAAAAATGTTAACCTTGTACTTCAGCAAGGAAAGTTTTCCAAATACAGTTATCTATAGTATCAAAACACACTGGTCTTTTTCAAACTTGACACTTACAATGCGATCATATCTTTTGTACATTATAAATTTAACAAAATTTTTTCTTCATAAATGGATTATTATTTGGTAGATATATTGCCTGCATTAGAGTTGTATCACAGAATCATAAAATGGTTTGGGTTGGAAAGGACTTTAAAGATCAAAAATCTAACTCCCAAAATATATCCATATTTAACTTACTTGGCTGAAACTTCAGCGTATATGATGTCAAAACACCATTTGGATGGGTGGGTGAACCCCACTCCAGAGTCAGAGAGTCCAATGTTGGGTTAGTAATCTTCAGAAAGGAGGGTGAGCTAGGAACTTTTAAAAAGAACATAGAGTAAATGCAAAGTAGATTAACTTAAAACAGGTCATGAATTATTAATTCTTAAGAATATTACTGTATCAAGACAAATTATTATTTTATGAAGTCCAAGTAAGCCCCATTTAAGTTTAATATCTAGGTTTTTAATTTCATACCTCCTTCAGGGGTCTTAAATACTTTGTCTGGGCTTGCTGGTCCTTCTCCTTTACCATTAACAACTCTAACATTCAGCTTGTAAGAACTATAGGGCTCCAGCCCTGGTAACATTCCAAAAGTCTTGTTTCCCCTGAAAGTCAAGATCTTTTTTTCTACATGTCGTCTAGTCCTTCTGGATAGATTCTGCACCTTCCAGTAGTAAACCTAGAAACAAACAAAAAAAAGATCTACAGTGAGTGCTTAGCTGTTCTGATTTTCTGAATGCTGAGCTTTTCCATGAGAGTCCATGAATTATAGGTAGGAATAACTGCAATTTTAATAAGCTCAGGTGAGACACAGCGTAGAGCTTTCCTGCTCCAGAAACAGACCTTGTCCAGAAACAGTCTACACAACTGGGTGCAGAATACCACTTGCCGGTTCTACTAATGCTCAAAGCCAGTTTGATACAAGTTCTGGTTGGGAACTGCATTGATATGTGATCAGTCTCCTGTTACTCAGTCTGTCTGAGAGGCTGAAGTTATCCATTCCTTCAGTAAGATGTCTGCAGGCCTTCCAAAGCAGATTTGTACTTATCCTCCTTGTTAGATCACATCCCTGACCATATTATTCCTTGATGTGGGATTACCTTTAAATGAGGAAGAAACCAAAAGATTTGACTGGAAGTTCAGAAACGACTCTAAGGTTACAGTATTGGAATGATCTCCACCCAGGGACAGGAAGAGTGTTCCTCCAATTATGTGACAATTTGATCAAATGAGAAAGCTGATTCGGATGCCCATTGAGCTGACTGAGCTGCTAAGAAACTCCATGTGAGCCTCAGAGGTACTTTGACTACACTCTCTTTGCTCCACAGTCTCTCTACCACGATAGCTGGAAAGATATTAATAGTTCCCCCTCCAAAGACTTGTGTTACTCCTAGGACTGTCACCTTCAAATACATAATTGTTTCTTTTTCACAGCATTGTTTTCATGAACATATGATCACAAGCTAAAGATGATTAAGAAATGTAAATGAATAAAAATCTGCTTCTATTCAGGCCAACTGCAAAACACATCTTTAATTAAGGAAGCTGGGATGTCACATAGGAATTCAAAAAAAGGAGCTGTTAAGACTTGCAAAGCCCAGCTAGATAGCTATAAAGCAATGTTACACTAACACCAGCTTTCAACATACCATTTCACTCCAATCACTTTTAAATGCCACTGTGTTTTACACGGTTGGAGTTAATGTTTTTCAATATCGCCAGCTGTCATCCTGTAGCTCTCATCCTATCAACTAGTGTAGAAAACCATTTACAAGCTAACACAACTTGAAGTGTTGGTACTATTGGTACTGAAACTCATAAGCTATAATAAATGAGAGTGCATCACATTTTTCATAATTTCTTCTTAGGTTTGAAAAGCTTTATAGTACCATAGTATATTGAGTAATAGCTAGATTAATATAAGAGCAAAATATGAATGATGTGCTGTAGACTGCTGCTTAGTTATGTGCCTTCCTGCTTTGTTCAAACATTTGCTTTCAAGACCTGACTCTTTGGGGAAGTACCCCTCTCTTTACTAAGAAATCTGTTCCCAACACTACACTGCATATTGGGCTACTAACAGAAATAATTTTATTAATTAGGAAAGCCTGAGTGTCCTAGTAGGATTTTGCTGCTGTGTTTACAAAGAGCTCATCATGTGCTTTGCAAGCAATGATGAAGATACTTAAAACATACTTCTCATTCATGAAAAGTTTGCAGTTTGCTTTGAGAGAAAACTTTATAATAATAGCTATCCACCAGGTCTTGCGATTTGTCATGCCTTGTCTTGTTTTCAACCTACTTTAGCTTGATTTAGCTGTATTTGCAAAAATTATTTAAGATATTTTTGCTGCATCTGCAACTTATTCAAGGATATATCATTGTCACGTTTGTCCTAGCCAGAACAGCAAAACTACTCTGTGGTCAGGTCTGTGGTCAGTCCTGTGGTTGTGAGCTTGTTTTATTTATTATTATCAAGTAACTTATTTGGGCTTCAGTTTTGCTTAGTTTTGTGTAATTGTGTGGCTCTCCTGCCCACAGAAAAAAGATTATACTGTATACAGAAAAAGCATAACAAATTAAATAGAAGTAATCATGGCATGACTAACCCCCTACATCACCTGGAAAGGAAAGTGATCCCATTAGTGATTCCAGGACAGAAGGTAACCCTCAGATGCTGAAAGTCAGAGGAAAAAAGAAATGTCCATCTAAACTCGGGATGGTGACAATTCACTGTAACCATGCTATTGAACTTAACACCTGGTGCATAAGCAGACATGTCTGTGGATTTTGGTTTTGGTATTGTTATAGACCTTTAGTAGAAATTTGGTGATTTGGGTTATGAGCTTTAGTGTTGCTGTGACTTGATTAATGATTACTACTAATTTCACTAGGTTCTAACTCTTTAATCCTCACATAATAGATATTTTCTTCTGGTTGCCATTTGTGCATGAAATACCAGGTTGATGTAAAGCTGTCATCTAATAGATAAATATTTAAGAGACTAGTAAAGTCTTGTTTCTCAGCTGAGTTTATTGAACTAGTGTGGCAAAGCACCACACTAATTACAAATATTCACGCTATGTCCTACAGAAGTAGTTTTAAGTCTCTCTAGATGGTGGTATTTTCTGCCAGGAAAGAGATATCCACATATCAGGAACTCACATTCATGTGGTAATCAGCTATAGAGCAGTGAAGTTCAGTTTCAATGTTTTTGACTGCTCCATTTTATAAGTATGGTGTATATTTATTCTCCTCCAAATACTTTTTACTTTTTAGTTTAAATTTTTCAAATACTTCTTTTATGTCCTTTCATTTAAACAGAAGTCATTCAAATTAGTCTGTCTTACAAAGTAACCTGGTTTGGGCTAAGCAGTCTGTTTTGTTAGGACATACTTATGAGAATACTTGCAGAGGAACAAAGAAGGAATTATTTTTATTTTGTTCTTTTGTTGCATAGGATGTCAGTATATCTGCACTGAAGCATCTTTTCCCTATCCCCCAGGGACACCAGTTTCAGATCTTGAAGTCCTTCTATCTCCCCTTCGGTATTAATTGCAGTCTTTTTTCTCCAGCACAGCCTTTTCAGTTATGACCAAAGGCAGCACACTACCTTACAATAACTTCCTTCAATTATATGGGCACTCCAAATCTTCTGCCATTTCATATGTCCTTAAGTTGAGCTTTTACATTGAGCTTTTTCCTGGCCTCCAAAAAGACACAGAACCCACTATATTCTAGCAAGCGTCCAATTACTCTGAATTAAAGATGTGATTAATCATATTGACACAAAAGATGAGTAACCTTAGCATTAGACCTAGACGAGACTCTCACAAAAACTAGTTCTCCATATCCTCTAAATTACTTTGGAATAAGATCTGTAAAACTGTTACCATTCTTTTATCTGTTTAATGTGTGCAAGCTAATTGCAAACACATGCCATTTTTCTTCAAGGACAATGTCACAGGAAGCTAGTGCCACCAGGCTGGAACATTGCTGAACTCTGTATGAACTGCATCAATGCTGTTGCTCTTGTCAGCAGAACTTGGGAGCTCACTGAAAAGCAAGAGTCCTCTTACATGTCAGTTACTTCAATTTGGATACAATCTAATATAGGAAGAGGGATCTACTTCAATAAACAAGGAAGAGAATGCTTTTGACCATACTTACTTTGTATCCCTGAAGGTGTCCTCGGACAGTTTTTAGCGGAACTGGGTCCCAATGCACCTTTGCTAATGTGCTGTTAATAACATGAACCTGCACATTGCCTGGAGCAACCATTGGCACTGTGTGGAAAGGATACAACAAGCACCTAGTTAGAATTAGAAACCACACAAACATAGTTTTTTAGAATGAGTCTTTGCATTGTACTCATGGAATAGGTTAAAATGTTCCTACGTTTTCAGGATTAATACTACAGAGTATTATGAAGCCTTACTATCTCTGAATTGCTTCCTTTTAATAAAAAATAATAACTACTATCCCCCTTATCAATATTTCAATATTTTAAATACCAATTTAGGTTACACATTTAGTTCCTTTTAATTAGGATAACTGAGTCGAACTACAAAACTTACAGTCTTCTCCTGAATGTCCAATCACCTCTGATGGCTCTGGTGCATACCCCAAGTCATTTAAAGCTTGCACTTTTACTTCATATGGAACAAAGGTTGGTGTACCAGACACAATGTATTTAGATACATTTGCAACTATAACAGATGTCCATTCATCATCAACATCTTTCTGGCGCCAGCTGACTTTGTACTGAAGTCCTGGTCCATTAGACTGAAAACCTTTTAAAGGCTGAAATGAAAATAAATATTTTTTAAATATCCTGAAGCATCTGAAAAATCTAAACTTACAAGGAAATACACCAATTCTTTTATAGAATGTCACTGAAAATTTACCACTGTATTCTGCAACAGAGAAGCACTGCTGGAAGTTATGCAATTTAGCTTTTACAGGAGGTCAGTTCAGTTGCTTTTCACTTTTTGGTAAAAACGACATTGAATTATGTTGGTGGCTAATTCTTACACAATCAATACACTGTGATTTCTGTATATATATTTTGTTTCCAAACATTTCTTGAGAAGTGGAAGAGAGGAAACCAGATTTACACCAACTCCCTGTAAAGAGTGTTCCCTAGACAATATTTCTTGCCTGAGAGGGGCAATTGGTTTTACATTGCTCTCCCTGAGCTCCTGTCATGATTGTAAGGGCACGATAGAGAAAACTTCAAGGGATGTTTTTTAGTGGAAAGTGCATAATGATTAGTTTATCACAAAAGATGACAGTAGAAGTAGCATTCACATTAGAATTCACTCTAAAAATTAGACTCGACTTGAAATAAACCTCAATTTATATACTGAAGTTTTTCTAAACTGGCAGCAAAACATCCTGTATTACCTAATTATTGGCTTATCTTGAGAAATCACTCAAGGAAAATATGCCCCTCCTTAACAAATTTTTCAAAAAATATTCATTTTTTTCATGAAAATGAAGATGGGAAAATGTCTGAATTCAGCTCTTTTTCAAGAATATTTTAAGCAAGCAATGCATTTGGTATTCTCATCGTTGTTTCTCAAACATGCTACTCACAAACCTGAAAACAAATGAAACCTTGAAAAAAGACCCATCTTACCTCCCATGTTATTACCAAATTATCAGGTTCTGAGCCTATCCCTTGCACATTAGCAGGATTTTCATCAGGGCCTAAAAATTAAATATTTACACGTGAACAAGAATGACTTCTGTGCGATTCCAAGAAAATTCAATGCTATTCATAGCAGAAATCAATCACTGGTAAGTGGGAATAATTATTTACTTGCAGATTTTGTCAGGTACTGCTCAGATGGTTCACTTGGCTGACTTCTGCCAATCTTATTGACAGCTATCACACGGAAAGAGTAGTTGACATACGGAGACAACTTCAACTGCACTGTTGTCTCAGTTCCAGGAACTTCCGTCTGGTAATGCCACACTCCTGGTTCATGCAGCGCATCTTCATATTCGATTACAAAGTCTGCAAGCAGAAATTGAATCCAACTTTATGTCAAAACTTGCAACAGCTTCCCAGACAAGTACAGGCATTTCTGAATGAGCTAGTCAGAAGGGAGTGCTCCAACCAATGCTTTTAAAAATCATAGAACTTGACATGTAAATACATAAACCATAACACAAATCTATAATGTGGATATCAAAAGTAGAAATGTAAGTACAAATATAATAGATACACCCTTACTTTTATGCTTTGCTATTGTCACTAATGCAGCCATCTCTCAGGTAACACATTATTACAAGAGCTCGCTCTCAGGTACTGGATTTTAATTTAATGGGAACCCTTGAACTATCACAGCAAGGACATGGAATTTGACTGCCAAATATATTGTTCTTAGTTGTATCAAGCAGACAGCATGCAATACCTTTATGAATTTGAAACTCTCTGAATATTCCATTTTCCCCAATGAAACTGGCATAATGAAAAACTATTTAAAGTCAAGAACCTATACTTGAGGAAGGTTTTTGAGAGCACTTTTCATTATCTTCAAATTAAGTCAGGGAATGTATGTTCAGAAACTAAATTTCTTGAGAGCTCTCTGTGTGAACATTATGATGATTACTGTTAAGACCCTACAGAGTATATAACCTCAGGGATAAATAGGTTTATAGAATTCCAAAAAGAAAATCACATTCATTATGAAAGACAAAAGGACATTTTTTTCCAGACATGAAACAGCCAAAAAACCTTGCTGTAATATATGAGATGTGAATTCTGAAATACTTAGGAGGAATTCTTAGGACACGGTAAATAAATGGGAGAAGAATGTACAGTCTGAGTACATTCCATGGAACCTTGAGCATCAAATATTTGTGTGTTATGTAACAAGAACTTTGCTCTCTCCCATGTATAGGTGGGGACAAGGAGACAGAATATGACTCAGGATACATCCTGTTCGCCCTACTAAAAAAATTCTGAGTGGCATCTAGAAATTTCTTTTAGAAGAATATTTACAGCACCACATAGAAAAAATGCACAACAGTTTGAGGAGCAAGATGTGAAATAGGTAAGTAGTACTAATCATAGCCTTCTGGACTTAAGGCTGGCAGATATCATTCTGACCTAAGTAGTAAGAAAGAGAATTGATGGCAAATTACTGTCTGAGTTACTGCTGCTGCTGTGTGCTCAGCAATACAGGTCTTGGGATGGGATGTCTTCTGGACCAAAGCTTTGCTGAAAAGGTGAGAATATCACATGCCAAAAAGGTTTTCACTACTGCTTTTTGCTTCCCTGGTCACTAGCCTTCTGCCTGCCACTCTAGTAGAATAATTTATAGGCAACTTCAAGGAAAAAAAACCCTGAGCTTTCAGAGAGATTCTAAGCATGTGAGTCATATTGTGCAAACAGATCACTCCTAGTGAAGTGCAATCCTTGAGTCTTCATCTGCACTTTGAAATGATAGCAGCAGCAAAAGAAATAGGCTTAGTTAAGAGTGAAATGCCTTATTTTGGAGGCTCTAAGAGGACCACGCAGCAATATAAATTGTATTATAATTAAACCCAGCATTATTTAGTTAGAAGAGTTCAGCTTCCAGTACCAGAGTGCATGCAGCATCTCATTCTAGAAAAACCTACGTTAAGACAACACTGACTAGTATTAACTTTTTTGGAACAGTGTGATCTCACCAGAACACTTGTGTCTTCTGGTGTGGAAAAAAATGAAAATACTAATAAAAGTATATGTATTTGAATAAACCACTATTCAACTATTTACATTGATCTTCTATATATTACATTTTTAAGGTATATTACTGGTTGATATCTATTAGAGATGCCTGAGAGTGTAAAATTACAGAAAAATCACTTGGTGTTTCATTAAAATGCAGTCAAAATCTTTCATGTGATCTGAAACTTGTGAAATTCTGTTTTTCACAAATCTTCCTTTCCAGATACCTGATCCTTATGGTTTGTTTTCAGTGTTGATACTGACCAGCATCAGACCCTGGAGAGCAACACCCAGTAAATCAGCCTAAATAATTCATAACAAACATTACATGTACACTGGTCATGGTAGTTCGTGGCAGTTATTATCTAAAAACACACTGCATAAATAATGAAACAATTGAATTAAGTTGCTCACAGGTAAAAAATTATGCCAAAAAATCTTTCTGATCCCATGATTTTTTGGAAAACAAACATTAATGTCTTTGTTCCTTGCTCCTAAATTCCCCCTCTATACTCTCTGCTCAAGAGAGTCTTTCATTATGTTTTACTGGGAAGAATAACAGCATTTAAGATCAATTTACTGTCTCAAAAGTTTATAGATATTTAATTTTTTAGTTCTATGAATATGGTTTATTGTTTTAACTGTCTGGACTAGGAAAAAAACCTATAAAAACGATCTATCTTATATTTTCATGAAGAATAAACTCCTGCACCAGGAGCGATGGATAATTACTGATGATAGTGGTACTGATGCTATTTCAAATTCATAGAATTTCAAAAGAGTTAATGCAAGATGTTAGTAGCTCTCTCCTTCAGAAGCACACAACCAATGAACAAGGCTGCTCTCGACATATTCGTAAGACTGGACCTTGTCAGAGTGACCTCATATCAGTATATACAATTTCTGTATTATCTTACACAGGTTTTTGAATAAAAAAGCCCAGTTCTTTTGGGCAGTAAATAGGTCTTCTTGCTTGGCTGTACAGTAGAGGACATGAAGGGTATGTTATGTAAATAAATGGCAGCTGTAGAGAATTAAGTTACCATTTCTCCATGCTGTACACAAAATTTATTCCAGAAATCTTTGGAATTTGAGAACAGTTAAAACAATGCTGTCAATATAGCATAGTAGATACAAACAAACATACTTGTAATGGGACTGTTGTTTTCATCTCCTGGTATCCATGAGAGTTGAACGCTTCTTTCTAGCTGACCTGTCAGTTCCAAGTCAAAGGGTGGATTTGGCCGAGCTGTAAATCAAATGAACACAAAGTAAGTAACCACACGAGAATATGCTGTTTTATATTTGAAAAAAATCCTTGCATTCCAATCAAAAGAATTCCACAAATACAGCAGGGCAGATCTACTCACTTATGTAAGCACGACTTAATGACCATTAGCATGCAATTGTTACAAACCAGACAAAAACAGAGAACTGATGTAACCTGGAAACTTCTATACATTAACAAGAATCGGTATTTATTTTTATCTATGTCTGAGTGCACTGTGATGAGATGCAAGGAATTATGAAATGCATGTTTAGTTTATCTTTGAATGATTATGAGTGGTTATCTATTGTAACAGACATATCTCATACAAGATGGAAAATAAAGAAGCATTCACATCAAAGAAGCTTTTCAAGAACCACTACAAATATTTTTATGTGAATTCAAAACAAGTACACTTCAAATAGAAACTAACTGCAAGTTACTAAGATATTTATTTTAAAAAGGCTCAGAAACACCATGCAAGCTATTATATGTCCCTATAATGTATAAAGATGTAATTGTCCGTTCCAAATTCACGAAGGTGATTTATTAAATGATTTGTTACACAAAAATCAAGACTAATGAGTAGGTTCATGTAAGAATACATAAGCATTTTCACTGAATCTTTTTCACTGATAGGATTTACATAAAAGTAACCCTTATACTAAAAAGTGTTTTACCTTACTATGTTGCACTTGAACCCCCAAATTCCAAAAACATGCTACCAAATTAAAGGCTCTATACCACCAAATTAAAGACTATGCCTGACTAACAGATTTTTTTTTTTAATTTCAACTTTAATTTTAAAGACTTGGCAATTTCATCAATTGTAAGTCAAACTGGTCAATATGGTTATATTTGTCTTTTCAGTGGAGTAAAATGAAGATAAACTATGAAATAAAGTAGAGCAGGCCTACAAAGCTGCAAAATCAATGTTAACATACAATATAATTTAGTTGGTGCAATGTCTTTAATAGTGAATTACTTTACACCAAAGAGTTGGATTTACCTTTTAGATATTTCATTTATTACATATCTAATGTGTATTACAGTGTAGTCTATGAGAAAAACATTGCCATACTTTAACCAATCTTTATTAAAAATAATTTATCTCTGAAAATTACTTATTTCCTAAATATAAAGCAGCCTGCACCGTAACATTCCAATGTTCTGTACTCCAGTAATGAAGCAGTTGGTAAAATGGGATGAAACCACACAAACAGACACAGACGCACACACACAGAGGAAAAGGGAAAAAAAATAAGCAAAAAAAAATTGCAATAGGCAAATGAGAAATATATCTGCCTGATGATGTAGAAAGAGAACTTTGTATTAGTTTACCGTAAATGATAGCTGGTGTTGGGGGAGCAGCTGAAAAGAACATTAATATAAAGGATTTAATCAGTTAGTAGCCATAGAAACAGAATACTGTAGGTAAAGACTATAGTTATTAGCGACAAAGAGAAGTTAATTTATTTAGATTAAATGGTTAATTTAAAAAAATACATGGTAATTTTTCACTGAAGAGCTAAAAAAGTATTCTTGAATATTTTATACATTTTTTTAAATAAGGACAGATCAAGAAAATAAATAAAGTAAGCAATCTTATAAAAACGTCTAAATAAGTACTAGCTGTTTGGCTTAGAACATTCCTGGATAGGCATAAGATCACAGCAGAATTTTAAAACACAAACATACTTGACTTTGAGTCTCAGCTTGAACTCACATAAGAATCAGTCAGAACATCTACTTAAAACTTTCTTACAAATTGGAGAAGGGGCAAAGTAATATATTTAGCAAGAATTTGAAATATAAAAACTTAACAGAGCGCTAAACTAAAAATATAATCCACTAGAAGTCATACAACCCAGTCTTTCTGAAGCATAATTTAGTTGTCAAAGAGATTCCTGAGATAACATCCTCCCAACACAACAAAGACATGGACCTGTTGGAATGAGTCCAGAGGAGGGCCACTAAGGTGACCGCAGAGCTGGAGCACCTCTCCTATGAAGACAGGCTGGGGCAGTTGGGGCTGTTCAGCCTGGAGAAGAGAACACTCTGGGGAGACCTTAGAGCAGCCTCCCAGCACCTAAACAGGCTACAAGAGAGATGGAGAGGGACTTTTCACGAGGGTGTGTAGTGATAAGACAAGGGGGAATGGCCTTAGCGGAAGCAGAGTGGGTTTATGTTACATATTAGTGAGACAATTTTTACTGTGAGAGTGGTGAGGCACTGGAACAGGCTGCCCAGAGAGGTTGTGTGGAAGATGTCCCTGCCCAAGGCAGGGGAGTTAGAACTAGATGACCTTTAAGGCACCTTCCAACCCTAGCCAGTCTATGATTCTAATATGTTTATGTTCAAATACCCTGCAAAACTTAATTCACTGTAGTAGCTCAGATGTGGTCAAAACAAAAAATTATACAGTATGAAACTGAATCTGTCCTGTAGCTACTCAGTGATTTCATAAGTAGCTGATTCAAATGCAAACTGTAGTGTGAGACTACATTTTTTAAAAACTGAAACACATTTACACATAGGTGGCATTTCCTTTATCCCGTCCTAAAATCCAAAACTATGTTTGTGCTTTTCACTTTAAATCTAATGCTGTTTTCATACTTAACAGTAGAAGTTTGAGAGTATTCTTACCAACAACAGTAAGCACAGCACTTGCTGAAACACTGTCCAGAGTAGTATTAACTATGCAAGTGTATGTTCCATCATCTTTATCAGTTACATTCATAATGGTCAAGTTGTCTTTACCAACTAGAAACCTGCAAATACAATAGATTCAGCCACTGATTTTTCAATAACTGGCACTGTTATAAGAAATTTGCATAAAACATTATCAAGTCCCATACACTTGTGTATTTCAGCACACACCTAAACAGCTATGTTGACCCAAGTTAAGCTATGGGACAATGTCAGCTTTTTTTTTTTTCTTCACTGCTCTTGACCATCTTCCCACAGTAACTGTTTATTCTAATGTGCTCTTCTTTCCAAATACATTCAAACAAATTTTAAATATATGTGATCTAGAGCAAAATAGTTTTCTGTTGTTTGGCTTCTCATGTCAATTATCTTTACCTTACACTTACTATATAAGGTCAGTGTGCACAATTTGTATAAATGTTTACATCTCATTTTACTTTTAACTCCATCTTAATATTTTCATCACACTAGGTAAGTCCTTTAGTCACCAAATATGGGATAGTCATGATGTTTATCAGTCTTCTTTGGAAAGTGTCAATAGGTCAATGTATTCCTTTCAAAGATCAGGAAAAGGAGCAGACAAAAGGACTTAGAAAATTAAAAATAAAGGAAAACTATTTGGTCCTTACCTTTCATCATCTGGCAGTTCATTGTTGTCCTTCAACCATATAACTGTTGGTAGTAAGGTAGAATCATGTTTTATTATACACTCAAAAGAAACCTGGCCATATCTCTGAATCACTTTGTATTCTGGCTGTTTAATGATCATTGTTGGATCTGAAATTTAAAATTAAAATTAGATATTTAGAAAGTCTGGAATTCTGTACTAATCACTGATGAAAGAGTGATTAATTTCTCACCTTTAATTTCCAGCTGCACCTCATTTTGTATCTTTCCTAATTCATTCCTTGCTACACATGTGTATGTACCAGCACTATCCTTCTGAGCCACCGGAATTTCCAAGGTTCCGTTATCATGGAAAACATATTCATTTCCACGCAAGATGCTACCTTTCACTCCCTTAAACCTTTGTATAAAAAGCAATATCATTATCCAGCATCACAGTTAAATTCCAAATGGTTTTATTATCAATAAAATACAAACTTAGGACTGCCACATTAGAAAACAGAGACAGAAGCACTCAAAGAAATTTAAACTTGACTCTATAGTTGTAACTTTACTGCTGTTACATTAAGTATATGCAATATTCTATTAGCAAATTGCAAACAGCATATATTCTAAAATACACTATTTTAAAATTGTAAATAGAGTTTAAAATAGTTTTAAAGCCTTAAGTGTTTGCTTCCATACATATAACTGGCTCATCTTCTATAACACAAGCACAGGTAGTGCTTACCATTCAATTTCAGGCTTAGGTGACCCAAAATAGGCACAGTCTAGCAATGCGGGACTGTCTGCGATGACTTGATACAGTTTATTAGCAGGAGTTAGAATTCTTGGTGGCTCAGCTGAAAAGACAAAGATATCTGCATGTAGATACAGAGATACAAATACAAAATACAAAGACATTGAGAATGGCCCAAAGAATTACATGTAAACATTCTTCTCTGAGATGATTTCAGGTCTCAGTCTGGGTTCAAATACATTCTACTAGTACTAGCCTGAGGAAAAATTTAATGCAGGGAAATTATCTTGTGAAAAACAACTGTTTCTTGCCTGTTTACAAGTAATAGTGATGGGCACCAAAGGCAATGATTTCAATTGGAAAATTTAAATCAGTATATACTTCAAGAAGATAATCTCCTGGGCACAGACTGAACTATATAATTCCAAATAAACCTGCAGGCAGAAAGTAGCTAGGTGTATTTTTGGTGTAACACCTACATTTTCTTTCTTTTAAAAGACAGTGTCAATCAGCATATCTGCCAGTTCCTGCAGGAGAGTCACTAGAGGTCATTGTGACTAGGATTTTGCAGAATTGTTTAGCTTTGTTAAATCCAGTGACAAGAACTAGAGGGACCACAACATTTTGTAATCAGAAACACATGCTAGGGAGGCCTTTGAGACAAATGCATTGCCATGTTCCCTTGCAACAGCAACTTAGAAATCATCGATTCCACTAATCCAAAACATCTAGACTCAATGAAACTGTATTGAAATGGGCTAACTTAAGCGATACTAATTCCTGCCTCCTTTGTTGGGCTTCTGTTTGATTGACTTACATAAGCAAAAAAGAAAGAGAGATAAAATTTCTTCCAAGTTTTTCCAGCTTTCACATCTATGCATCTCACTCAGGAACAGTGAAAGTGAAATTCAGGAATATCCATGAAAAAACAAGGTATGTATACCCTTGCTCTTTGCAGGGGGCAGGAAATAGATCAATTCCTGGTGAAGACCTCAAGCAAGGCTTGAACAGAGAGTCTGTGTGTTAGCAGGAGACAACTGAATACCCAAGAAAACAGAAAAATATAGAGTCTGTTTCTTACCTAGAACATTCACAAATGCATTTGCTAGCAAGTATCCATACTCATTAGAAGCATTGCACTGATAGACGGCACTTGACCTTTCTTGCACGTGTGAGAAAATAATGGTGTCACCATCTACCTTTCTGCTAGGATCTTCTGGGGCAACTGTTGGTGTAAAGAAAAGGAGTTATTGCTTTTCCTATACTGCTGTTGGATTGCAAGTTTCATACTTCTGAACAGAAGAAAGAATCTGAAAAACCAATATGCCCTCAATGTTTTGGGTTTTTTTCTGGGTGACTGATCACTGGTAAAGATGTGAATTTTAATACAGTTTAAACAGTTCTTCTAATTCTACAGGTATTAACTCAGGATGGTAGAGTTCCCATTTCTGGAGGGGTTTTTTTGTTTGTTTTCCAAGGAAGTGAAGCTGAGATTGTATTTTGCATGTAATACAGTGAAAAAATAACAATACGACAATATTCAGGCAAATACAGTCAATATCTAGAAAAATACAGAAATATTTCTGAATGTCAAAAGAAAATGCTTATATAATGTCATAGTCCTCCGTGACTTTAAAGTTTCAAATTGATTGTTATATCATAAATAATTCTCCAAATATAAAAATAGCCATACTCAGTTGAAAATGATCTCAGAGTAAAGCATAAGCATTCCTTCACAAAATCAGAAACAATCTTCACCAGAGCAGAGTTAGTAATTCAGTAGGTGGCACTCTTTCCCTTATGTAAGAATTATACAATGCCATTTCCTCAACTGTTCTGGAGCAACCTGAGCTGTCAAACAGCTCTTGCATTCCAGAAGCATCTAGGACATAACTGAAAATAAAATTCTAAGAAAATACTGAAGAAGAATAATAGCTGTCAATTCTGATACAACTGGATGGCGTTAGAGAAGTACAATGAAGAAAAAACTTAGCTTATAACACCACACTGCATAAAAATGCACAATCTATAGTTTAATATTTTAAGAACATATTAAATAAGACCAGATATATTATTAATGTATTCAAAAGCACATGGATTATTAATAGTGAAAATTAATGGTAAAATTACTGATCTACTAATATGAAAAATAGATGTGTATAAATATAAACAAATGCATCCTAGTTTGGATGCATCATCAAAATTGACACCTTTACTGAAGCTTGAAAAAGTAAGTATATTTGTGGAACACATCCTCCTATAAAGAAATTCTTATTTGAACTCATAAAAAGGATCAATCAACTAAATTAACATCAATTTTCTGTAAGTGACAGGAACCTTTTGATTCAGACAATACCTTAGTACTCATCTGCAAAGAAAATGGAGACATTTCTCCTGCATTTTTTTAAAATATCTACTACTGAATCTTCTGCAAGAGAAGAAACCAGATGAAGGGGGCCACAATTCTGTGCTTCTGCTTAAGGGTATTTCCAGCTTTGGTGAAATCTAAGGCCATTTTTCATGTAAGTACATCAATTCCCAAACAGTTGCCTCAAGAACAGATTTCAATTTCTGTTTTTTCTGGTCTTCCATCACTCTGAGTTCAAATCAACATCACAAATCCAAAAATTTCAGGAAGGAAGAAGAAGGTACTATTGAGATTTTAAATGCTTATTCTCTGGACTTCTGGATTGATGGCACATAATTTTTCTTCTCTTTTGCTTTACTTCCTATTGTGTTCCATGTTTCACATTGCTTCCTTTTCTATGTAAATGCCATTTTCATTAAAAGATTCATGGGCTGAAAATAGCCGCAGCAGGTGAGTAGCCCAGCAGGCAGGCCAGTCAGCTGCGGGAAGCGGTCTGTTTCTGCATACAAATCACAGTTAAATTGAAGACAGGCACGTCCGCTCTCCCAGGAGGAAGGAGATCTGCCCACAGCCATTCCAAGCCTGGCTACTTCCAGCCCTGGGCTGAGGGCTTCCCTCCACTCGTGCCCTCTGAATCCTGCAGCACTTTCAAGCTGCAGGACTTCAAGCTGGGGTCTCAAGAGAAAAGAAAACAGAAGTGCCAGGTTAGCTGGTGCTTTCTGTTAACTGGTCTAGCCACTTGGATGCTGAAGGGCACTGATTCAAAAGCTCCCTGTTAAGACTGACATCTATTCAACTGTCTGTTGAATACAGCTCCTTTAATGGTCTGAAGCACCCACTGCTGCATTCACAGACACAGAAATGTTGAGCTTGGAAGGGACATTTGGAGGTCATGTGATCCAACCCCCTGCTCAAGCAGGGCCACTTAGATCCAGTTATCAAGAACTGTGTCCAGATAGGGGAAGAATCACTTTCCTCGACCTGCTGTCTACACTTTTATCTCATGTAGCCCAGGACAACGTTAGCCTCTTTGCCACAAGGGCACATTGCTGGCTCATGGTCAACTTGGCATCCACCTGGATGCCCAAGTCCTGTTCTGCTAAGCCACTATCCATCTGGATGGCCCCCAGCACGTACTGGCACTAAGGCTGTTCCTCCTCAGGTGCAGGACTTTGTTCCACTGATCACCCTCTCTGGGCTTGGCTGTTCAGCTGTTTTTCTATCCAAACTTGGCATCCACCTGGATGCCCAAGTCCTGTTCTGCTAAGCCACTATCCATCTGGATGGCCCCCAGCACGTACTGGCACTAAGGCTGTTCCTCCTCAGGTGCAGGACTTTGTTCCACTGATCACCCTCTCTGGGCTTGGCTGTTCAGCTGTTTTTCTATCCAAACTTGGCATCCACCTGGATGCCCAAGTCCTGTTCTGCTAAGCCACTATCCATCTGGATGGCCCCCAGCACGTACTGGCACTAAGGCTGTTCCTCCTCAGGTGCAGGACTTTGTTCCACTGATCACCCTCTCTGGGCTTGGCTGTTCAGCTGTTTTTCTATCCACCTTCCTGTCTGTTTATCCAGCCCCTACATCAACAGCGTGTCTATGAGGATCTAATGGGACACAGTGTCAAAGGCCTCACCGCAGTCCAGGCAGACATTATCCACTACTCTTCTGGCCCTTATCTCTCTGGCCAGTCATTTCATCACAGAAACGCATCAAGTTGGTCACCCTTTGGTGAAGCCATGCAAACTACTCCTCAAAGTTTTCTTGTCCTTAATGTGCCTTGAAATGGTTTCCAGAATTAGCTACTCCATCACCTTCACAGGGATAAAGGTGAGGGTGACCAGCTTGTAGTTCCCTGGTTTCTCCTTCTAGCTCTTCTTGAAGATAGGAGTAGCATTTCTTTCCCTCCATCTTTAGGCACTTCTCCCAGTTACCATGACCAAGCAAAGATTATTGAGTGTTCTTGCAATGACACATGCCAGCTCAGTCAGCACTTGTGGCTGCATCCCATCAGGGCCCACAGAATTAGGTATGTTCAGTTTGCTCCTGACCTAATCCTTTTCCACCAAGAGTACATCTCATATATAAAATGAGATGTCTTTTCCTCTGGTCTTTGGGACCTGGGATTCCTGAAGGTCAGTTTTGCTAGTAAAAACTAAGGAAAAGTACCATGCGGTACTTCAGCCTTTTCCATATACTAGTCCTTTTTTTTTTTCAATCTTTTTCTGGGGAAAAGGAGTGATGGCAGGGCCACTTAAGCACTGCTTGTTTGTATTTATGAATATTGTGGTCACATTACAGGATAGCTGCATGAAAAGGAGAAAATGCTTTTGACACATTAGACAAATCTGAATTTGGCACTGATAGGCAAAATAGCAAAAACCTCCATAATTCTTAAAATGGGCTTGTACAAACACGATAATGAGTTATGAGGATGTGCTACAGGAGTTCTGCTGCTGTAATAAGACAGCTGAACATGTGCCATCTAACAGCCCACATCTGCTCCCAATAACATGGAATCTCAGCTTATGAATGTGTTTTGGACCTTTCTGAGCAAAGACCTGGTTTCACCTAATTTTTTCATCACATTGTATAATGGTACAGCTTCTTGACTCTAGCCACGTTCACAATATTCCCTATACAGAGAAGGCAGAGCCTCCATCAGATTCTTTTGTCGTAGTTAGAGATCAGCATCCTGAATAACTTCTGTTCATTTGAATGCACACTTCCATCTGTTTCATAAACTTCTGACAGCCTATGTAATTACTTTTGCTAGTATGTTTAAATAACCACTATGGCACCATTTTTACGTTTCTTCTTGAAAAAAAAAAACCAGAATGACATGCTCTCTGAACAGAAGCAGTTAAAACACACCATTAGGCTTAAAATTGGAAGAAAAAAATCGAGTTGAAAAAAAAACCTGGATGACTGAAATGGCAAAGAATGTCATTTTCCTTTTCTTACCAATCTCACTTGCTCCCCAGCATATGATTTTCCTGTGACCACTGAAATCCGTTCTTTTCCCTGAGTTTCTGATTCTGATAGTTCTATTGTCTCCAAAGGGACAGCATTACCTGCAGTAACTATAACCATCCTTTGACTGTTTTGGGCAGAACTGAGTTTTTTAATCTGCTGGAGTTCCTAGGCCAGACGCAAAGCTCCAACACAATGACAGCAGAAGCAGTGGATAAAGATCTTCCTGAGCAGCCCTCTCGTCTCCAAGACGGAAATACTGGGGGCATTAGAGTCCAGCAAATTTCTCTGCACCCTCCCATGGCTGCAGTGAACAGCTTGTGGTGTGTACTCTCAGAGAACATAATGGATGATGAATCTCTGAGCCAGGGATTATCAAGGCCTTTCATGAAGGAAATCTAAGGGCTAATGTTTCTCCCTTAAATTCAACGTGAGTACTAATGGAGACTAACTCAAACCTAGAGATTCAATGCAAAATGTGATATAACAAGAGAAGAAAGTTGAGAAAGAAGATAAACACTTTGCACTACTTTGTATAAATCTAAGTGTCTGTATCGAATATTTAATAGCTCATCATGAACTATAAACCACCGGACCAAAAAATTAGTCTTTTGTACAGTATTTGCAATGCCTTTCTGAAGTCCAATTAGGAAAGTGCTTCCCCTTCCCAATTAATCTGGGTTGTTACTTTCTTAAAAGTTGAGATACTTTATGCATGGCTTCCCTTTTGTAAAACCATGCTGAATATCTAAGCAGTAAGACACAATGGATTATGCAGCGATATAAATAATGCAGATCTTGAGTGTTAATTGAAGCACAAGGCAACACAGAGTCATGGCCTGAACTTTAAATTGCTACTTGCCAAAGTAATTCTAATTGACCTCAACAGGACTGTGCATGTGAGTTCAACATACTCCTCCTGTGAGTAAACATCAGGAGGTTAGGTTAGGTCCTTATCATTCCAACATGTCTGAAGCAGCTTTTTTTTTAGAAATGCTGGTGTTTTCAGCATGATTGTTGAAGAAAACTCATTAAAATATTTCAGGGAAACCTAAAAAACTTGCTTAAAAATGTATTTTTTACTCTGATTATTGTAATATTGAACAAAACTCACACCACTGCAATATTATTTCATAGGAGCTTAACACACACTACATTTTTCTCTATTTTTTTTTGTGGCCTTTTCCCTACAGATATTTAAGCCTCAGCCTTTGACTGAGACATGGACGAATGGTTCTTTCTTCAACATTCCCCCTTCCTTGTCTGAGTCTATTATGGAAAAACAAAACCGGAAGAATTAAGTATCTCCCAGTTGTGCTTTCCAACAGAAAATTAAAGTATTGCAAACAGATTACTAGGCCACAAGAGGCACATTGTGGGATATATGATGACAGCAGGGCTTTGAAATTCAAATGTAGCTCTTTTTCTTTGAAATCCTGCCATGGGTGTAGCTCTCTCAGCACTGCCCTGAAGCTGAAACAGCTGCTTTAGTTTCCTTTTACAGTGATTTCCTAATCATTCAGTTGGAAGATGAGGGGCTCAATTCTATAATTTAGTAACAAGTGAACAAAAAGGCACACTGTACTTGGTAATTTCCAGAACAGCTTTTGATAACTCAGAATAATAAAAAATCACAAGAATCTTAAGAACTGCGCTTTCTGTGATCACGATGCTTCTCATAGATGCCCTGACAGATGCAGTGTACTGGAGCATCCAATCAACTTGCACTTAATATTTAATGTGGGTAAGACTTCAGCTTTTCTCAGCAGTGAAAGTGACCTTTAATATAAGGCTGAGCTACCCACTTACTTATTTCCTGTGTTCTTTTCTTTTTTTTTTCCCTATGGAGTTTGAGTGGGTAATTTAATTAAAGTCTTTTAATTTTTACTGAATTCCCCTCAATAAGAGTTTGTGTACTGATTCCTCAAGGCCAGTCAGCCAATATATTTGGGAAATTTGGTGGCATCTTGCAGCAGCTTCTGAAAACTCTGTTTCTTAATGTTTTACTGTTATCCTGAAAGAATGCAGAACACATCATTGCTTTTCTGGAAAATGTACAGGTCTGTCATATGAACAGCTTGTCCTACAGCTTTGATAAGGAAGAAGAGCAAGGCAAAACTGACTTTCATAGCCAGTTGAAAAAGTTTTTACTAGTCAGGAGGCCTGAAATAATAGTTAAACTACAAGAACTGCAGGATTAAAATCCCCTCCAAACAAATAAACAAAAAGTGAATGGCGAGTATACAAAAAAACAGCAAAGGAAGATGAGTCCACCAAAAACCCAGAACAGAAAGTGAAGGACAGGTACTGAACTTTGATGATAACACATGCATTATGATATATTTATTTATAAATATATACTATACATAATTCCATTGATAGTTTCCTGTTTTCCTGTCTTGCCATTGTTTGATGAAGTGATTAATGTCAGTTTACATAACTTATTTACTAATGGAAAGTTCTCATTTTAAATGTCAGGCTGGTGATCTCACCTTCCATTATAACCTGAAACAGGTTATTTGCTAAATATTTCTATTTGTTTCAGTATATAGTGTTATTTTGTCCCCCAAAGTTGTATTTTTTTCCCCTACAAATAAATTTAATCTCTTTTGTATACAAAATCCTTCAAATATATCTAATGAGGGTTCTTGTTTACCTGTTGCTATTACCTAGATTCTGACTTTAGAGAATCCTTCTCCATGTCCCAAACTGGGTGAAATATAATTCGTCAACAGACTTAAACAACTCCCAAACTTCTGAAAGTGACAGAAGCGACACTTTCATGCTTTGAATACACCAGTATTTTAGAGTACATTATCTCTCATGGGCCAACAGGTGAGACTGTCTGGTTTTTTATTGTTTTGTGAAAGAGGAAAGATAAAAGTAGAAGAACCAAGTGTGACTTTACAGTTCAGGGTATGCTCAGTGCAAACCCAGCTGACAACACACTGCAGTGTCCTCCAGCAAGCTCTTTCCAAGGCAAGTTGTACCACATATAGCAGCTACCTTGTGTCTGTCATCCAGCATTGCCAGTCATAACACTGCAGCAGTTAAGCGGCTCAGCCACCAGTTCGGGGCTGCTTTTCTTACCAATGCACACAGAAACAGCTGTTTTGCTGCCTCAGGGGATCCTCTTCTTTGACACCTACTTGGCACAAACTGTTTGCCAGGTAGCTGCTGACACATACAGACAGTTTTGCTGCTCCAGCTTCTTAGAGCTGAAGCCTGGAAGGCTCAAACATACACTAAGCTGCAAATCCTGTAGTGTACTGCAAATCCTGCAAATCCTACAAGTGCTCTGTATATCCACACATGTGAGGACTTCACTTTTTATGTCACATTTAGGATTCCTAGGCAACATTAGAGTTGCAGCGGGGCAGCAACGGAGAGATCCAGCCGACATGACTGCCACAGAAGGACAGTGGAAACAATGACACCCCAGCAACGGCCCTGTGAGAGGGACCATCTGATCTCCACAAAGATACTATCAGCAGAATGCCAGACAGCATAACCAGGAGTGTGGTTACACATTTTAGTTCTCTCGAACACATTAGAGGCACATTTTGTTGTTGCACTTTTATGAGCCACAGTATTTTTATCACATCTTTTATGATTTAGCATTACCTGCCAGGCAGAAACTACACAAATACAGGCTCTTCACATCTATTTTAAAAAAAACCCACCCTGAGACACCTCATATTTTCTTACTCATGCTCCTTTAAGGTGATTAAGAATCTTACTTGCTATGGGAACACCATTTGCTAACCAGCTAATGCTAGGCTTTGGGTTGCCATTAGCTCTGCAGATCAATGTTCCATCTTCTCCAGGAGACAAGACCAGGTTTCTGGGTGCTGTTATCCAGTATGGAGCAGCTGGGTTTAAGAAAACAAAGACAGCAATTATTTTCCAAAATTATGTACAGAAAATCATAAGGCACAGGCATGGTAATCAGAAGATAATTGAAACAAGGTATGTGTAGATACAGACTTACAGCTACACAGTTACTTTCTATGTAAATATATATATATATATATATGTGATATTTAATTAAGTGGTGGATTGTACATTGGCTAAACTGAGCCTCTTGTCACCCACTGCATTAAAATTCTGAGATAAACAAGAGGTTCTTTGCTTCATTTAGGGTTGCCTGCTTTGAGTCTAATTTGCCTTTCCTAAAGCAAGCAAAATTTACCTTAGTATGGCATTTGCAGGGACTACAGTGGTCTTTTGATTAATTTCAGAGATATCCATGCTCTTAGTAGTTAGGCTGTTAGGAATGAATTTCAGTTTGATTACAAAAAAGATTTCATGTCAAGGGTGAAATTTAGAAATGGCAAAATCCTTGGTCTCAATTCAATGGATGATTGCAGTGGGGCCAGATGTTTACCTCAGACAGGTGAAAACACAGATCAAAATGGGTGAAACACTGTCCTTACTAAAAGATATTCACCTATTTCTCCATCCTTTTTTACAGTAAATAACCACAAACAGCATATATTATCACATCTTGCAATTAATTTTCAGATTTTGGATTGATGGACAGATGCAAACAGAAAATTAAACTTCTGTTCTTAGAAAGGAGGTTAAATGTGATCACGAAATGATGCTGATCTACAACAAAATAAATGACTGTTTAGTATGCAAAGTAAGCAATACAGCTGATTATTTCAATGACTAATTAACTGTCATCACAGTTTTTTGTTTCGTGGTATTCACAGCATACTTACAATTCCTATTTAGACAGACATATTGTAAATGTTTTTAGAACTACAAGGCATCATCTTGGGTAAAAAACATGAAGAAGATAGAAACCCAGAAATATCAGTAAAAGAGAAAAAGGAAGAAAAATATAAGACTGTAAGACAATAGTGAAATAGAAGAAAGAAATAATCTGGGCTATATGAATGGAGAGAAGAAAAATGGAGAAAATCAGGATGAGATGATGAAGAGAGATAAGGAGGAAGACACAGAAACAAGAGAAAGAAGCAGTCTAATGACAGATAATCAAAGGATCTAAAATAAATGTAGTACTTGTGCAAACTAAAGCCTTATCTTACTACTCTTATGGTAAAATCCCAGTTTAGCCTGATGCTTTACAGAGTAAAATTAAAAGATGAAAAATATATTAGAGATAGTAAAGCCCTTCCAGTGCTAGAATTCAGACAGCTGAATGTTTCATCAGGGTGATTTTTAACTATTATCATTCATCCTTTTAGCTATACTTCATCCCAGAAAGCCTGCTTCAGCCCTTCATTCTGGACCCTTGATAACATTACATTAAGGATAATTTTAGTATTACCTTTCACAGTTACTGAAATGACATGATGAACTGAACCTAATGTATTTCTCGCTATACATTTGTAGTTCCCAGAGTCAGCTTCAGAAACATCTATAATCTTGAGAGTTTTCTTAAAGTTTTCAAAAAACGTTCTGTTGGCTGGCAGTTCCCCACCCTCTTTAATCCAGCGGATTACTGGCGTGGGTCTGGAGAAATAAAAGCACAGGTCAGATTTAGGGACTGAGGAAAAAGAAGATAAGAGTTCAGTAGGTTAATATTTTTAATATATGTTTATAAATAATTATTTTAAGAGCCTCTACCCAGATTTTGGGCCACGTCCAACAAATATGAAAAATATGCCAGCATTTGTTTCTAGGAAGTGACAAGTCTCACTAACATTGTCAATGGCCATCTGTTCATAGGGTTAATAATTACAGAATACATTTGGCTGCTGATTAATCTAAAAAACCTGATGGTTAATAACTGAAGACAAGTTTATTTCAAATCACATTGTGCTTCTACTATTAAATTGATGCTCATGATGCTTTTAAAGGTAGCTTCTAGATAATGGCAAGTTTATAACTGTCCTTTGTGTGAGCAATATCCTAATGATTCACCAACTTTACAAAAGAGCTGTAAGGAGACAAATATTTCTTGTGAGAAATCAAGAAAAAAAGTCAGTGCTGAGTCAAGTATAGCTACTTGTCACAGCACTGAGTCTAAATCTTGGCTATGCCCCATGTTGTACACAGAAGTTGAAAGTTGTTCAAACCCACGGAGATATACTCTGAAAATTATGAGAAATTGCAATTTGTTTCTTACTGAATAGAATGTCCTCTCCTAAATAGTAATGGCTCTAGGCAAATGTTCCCTTAGCAGTCTAATATCACATATTTTATAACACAGACATCTAGCAACACTGACTTTTAATTATGGGGTCAGTGATCAGGAATAGTTGTTTCGAACAAAATCTGTATCTGGCCCTCTGTGGACAAGTATTACCCGTGGATTTTTTTTTTTTTTTTAAATTACATGACAGCTAAAGACACAATGCCATATAATATATTACACTCTATTTTTTTCACAGATTTTATCCAGCCATTTTACTGGAGTTTGGCTCACTGAATACTTTTATTGCAGGGCTGTCAAAAGGCATGTAACTATATTGCAGATGAAAATCACCTGGGCTGATGCTATTCCCACTCACAGGGGTGGTTTTGCTAGTGCTGCTGGGGCAGACACCTGAGCAGACCACAGCTGAGACAGAAAGACTGCACTGATGCTCACGTCAAGCTGTGCCTGAGCGTGCCCTGTGGAGCTCACGCAAGTGAACACATGTGCGTGATGCTGTGGTGCGTGATTTGCAATTACTGGCTTTCCTCATGGCTACCTGAGAGCACTCTGCATTATAAGCCTTTGTGCACTGTAAACATATTTACAGCTCTTGAATTACGTAGTAAATTTTTTCCACTTCTGTTCTATAAGATAAGATAAATCTATTCCAAGATTTTCCACAATCTGTTCTCAGATTTCTTCCTGAGAATGAAACTGATTTAAAGACCAACATAATTCATGAATTTAAATTACTCTTTAGTAATTTTCTTTTTGCACAATAACCAGCAGAAGCAAACTTGCATTACATTGAGAAACAAGCACCAATTAAACTCAACTACAATGAAAAATTAGATGTAAGGACCTGAAGATTTGTGCAGTTCCCACCTAGCTGATCTACTAAGTAATTATTAATATATATAAGCAGTTTTCTTGGATTAGAACAGCAAATTCTTATGTATTTTTATATAATTCAAGAACCTAATGATTGTAAACGTAGGAAAACAGAGGCTTTATTCCTGACTGCAAGTCCATGGATGCCTGAGTTTCGTCTATAGCATTTCTTGCCCGTATCCTTTAAAAACAATGGTACAACATATATCCTGTGCATAGGGTTTGGGGATATGAGAAGGCAGAGGCCATACAAGTTCACAGCCGGTTTCAAAGTCTGCTGATGCCCAAGTAAATGGTGGAGTTCTTTAAAAAAAGCTCTTTGCATTTTACACTTCTGCTTCTTTGAAACACATCAGCTTATACAGCGGTAACATTCTAAGCAACTCTGAAATGTTTCCTTCTGTTTCTGTATTTCTATTCAGAAAAAAAAAAAGTCTAAAAAGTAACTCACAATCCTGCTGCAATGCACTCCAACAAAAGCACATTTCCTCTGAGTTCCACTTTGGTACTTGTGCTACCTGTTGGTGTTAGAAGAACTGGCGACCTTTCTGTAACTGGCTTTGCTGGAAGAAGGAAAAGTAAAATAATTAATTTCTAAATTTTATTCTAATACCAATCAAGTGCATACATCCATTCTCACATTTCGGACAGAGATTTTGCTCCACATTGACCATTTGATTAAAAGTCATTGTGCAGCACAACTACAAAGCTGAACACATTAGTTTTTTGACAGACATAACATATCTGTTAAATGCCACAATTTTGAACACATAGAAGAGAAATGTTATTATTAAAAGACAGGAACAATTGAGGCAAAGCTTTTACATAGGCAACTATGCACTCTCAATCCTAAGCAGCCGCTGTTTCATTCAACAGAACTATAATGGGGAGTAAGAGGCCACTGGTGTGAGGCACAGTGCAAGACTGAGAATTACTGAAAATTTCTGGGCTTCCATCAAAACAAAAATAAAGCAAAGTTATTTTAATCAGAAATATAAACCAAGGAAATGAAAGGTACAGTCTGCTTTGGAACAGGTTTTAATATTCTCTAGATAACGTGAGGCAGTGTTTCAGAAATTAATTCTTGTATTTTCCTCTTACTATATATTTAACTTTAATTCAAGCTGTTCCCCTGTCTTGCAATAAAGAACTGTTGATTAACCTGTAAGCAATAACCACAGTAAACAGGCAGGTATAAATATAAGACTTATTTCTGACATTATATTCTGTTGGCTTTTGAAGTATATGGTATTTCCCGTGCCTTCATGTAATTCAGAATAAGAGTTTTCTGTAATTATAGAGTGTTTTCTGTGAATACTCTAATGTTCTCTTGTAGCAATTTTAATATCTAGAATTAAATTGCTCTGAAGTGCAGTAACAGTCTGAAACATTACAGTAAATCATTCTGTTTTTTAAAAATGTGATTAGAAACATAATAAAGTCTAAGTTTGTTAGGATACAGGATTAACTGATAGATTAGCATAAATACAACACTTCATTTTAACCCAGCGTGTTCTGTGGATTCCTTAATAACCAGTACGCAAACAACCTAAAGTTGTTGGGAGAGCGGAGCAGTCCAGAGCCAAGAGCACAGCCGACAGCCACAGCAACGACTCATCCACCCAGCGTCAGCACTGCCAAGGGCTGCTGACTCACTGGGCCAGACTACGAACGCACAGAAGAATTACCCATGGTGGTTCTCAGCTGGGAGCCAACCCAACAGTGTTTTCCTCACTAATTGTAGCTAATGTATTGTTTTGTGTTCAGGTACTTATTTCTTGTTTATTCCTCCTAAATAACATGTAATTTTTATGCAGAGAAGTAAAATCTGCTGTCCGCATGTTTTATTTTAGATCCACAGAAGTTATGGTTTAATATGTGCAAAGCCCCGTTTCACAAGGAAAAAGACAAAAAATGGAATCAATATCAAGTATTTTCTATGCCACACAATGTCAAGTGGAGAGTCTACAATCACTGGTGCTCCAAAGCCAGCCTTGCTAAACACACATACATTTGTTCAGGAGGATTTAATTCAGAACATACAAAAGACCATTCAACACAGATTAATGGAAAGACCAGCTTAAACACTAAACAAACAAAACCCATCCTACCCCTATGAAGCTACTTCTACAGATAGTATTAATGTGGAGATTTTTATTAATTCTAGTTTCACACTTATGAAATATGTTAAAAATTAATGGTACATTCAGTAAGTTAATAAATGCGAAGTGGATCTGTTAAGTGCCTAATTGTTGTTATTTATTATGCAGCACACGATATTGAATAGTCCTAGTGATAATGAACATATCAAATTACTAGGAAAATTGGAGGAAAAATATAAAAAAGCAAAGCAGTATAAAAGCAGTTTCTAAAGTCTGCACCAGTGTGAAAGGACTCTTTTATTGTAAGTGTTTATATTTTCTATAAGCCATAAGTTACAAGAACATTGAAACATTACATATTCGAAAAGATCACACTGTGCAGTCCCTTTGTTAAGGATGCATTATCACCAGCACTAATTGATATCTTCATTAGAAACTGAAAAGGGAGCAAAAGATTAAGTAGCCATGGAGGTGAAGTTAGTTAACTAAATGCTACTGTGAAACAAGGAGTATCAGTGGGGACCAGTATAACTCACCACCATAAATATCAGTGTCACTCAAATTAGCAGCTATAGTGTCATTCAATGAATCCACTGAAATAAACAGAATATCATGAAGAAAGCATAAAAGGGATAAATAAAAGTTCTGGGAATCAAAGGTGATGACATGGCCACGGTGAGTTAATCAAGTGATTGATTAATTTGTTTCAACAGTTACAATAATCATAATAACTTTTTATTCTCGCATTGGAAAAAATCTGAAAACTTATTTTTTACACTGTATTTTTTCCATGTATCAAATTTTAAAAAACATTTTTTCAAAACACGAAGCCTTTTAAAGGGAAAAATGATTGCATTTAAAATCAATTATATATCAAGAAAACTGGAGATTACGTTTCAGGTTTATACAGTAATGTAATTTCTTATACAAAATCAAAATGACAATTCCCTAGCACAACACTACCTAACTTTAGCATATAACTTGAGAACTGTGGATAAATGCTGTGTAAGTATGTAATTTGGTAATGCAATACCTACTTGAAAAGACTTTTACAGATATGGGTTGTTTCTGCTGTATAGTTTGCGTATGATTAAATCTTGCATAGCAGATATAGTCCTCCCGGGTGTCTTCTGGTTGTACATTAGAAAAATAGAGATCTCCATTTAGACCTTGGGAAACTCTTTCACTTTGGGGCAGCCTTTGGAAAGCTAAGGGAAAACAAGAACACATTTATAATTGGCACATTCTATTATTATGATCTACAGACTCCACATTCATTCAATTACACTTGTATGTGGCTTGGTACATATATAGACATTTCTAAGCTTCCTGATGAGATCCCTTGTCTACCCATTCTTCCCCAGTGGGTTAATCTACAACTTACATTAAGATCTCCAGCTGCTTTTGGCTTCATGCTTTTGGACTATATGTCTGCTTGTTTCCTCTGTTCTACAGAAATGGAAATTCACTGAATTTTAACTTAGAGGGAATCTTCACCATCTGTGGTTTTGGTAAGCAATGATCTACTGTGTAAAAAAACTGCAAAAAGTCAACTGCATAAAAAACAAACTCACCATTATCCATCCAAAATATGATAGGTGGTGGTAAGCCAACAGGAGGTCTGCAGTGCAGTACTAGTGAATCACCTTCATGAACACGGTTTGGTTCGAGTTTTTCTTTAGTCCACAAAGGCGATCCTATAGAAAGTAATTTTGACACACACACAAACTATGGATTGACAAAAACTCAAAAATTTAAGGGAAAATGCACAAAATATTCCAGAGAAATGGAAGAACTACATCCATCAGAATGTTAAGTCCTTTCACGTTTGCTAAATTTTTAATTTTCGTTCTTTTGTTATGTTTCTTTGGAAGAAAAGTACGGCAATGATGTATTGAAAGTATAATCAACTGATTCAAATTATTTTGTCTGCTCACTAAGGGTTTTATAACAGTACATTGCAAATTTTTAACTATAGTGAAAAAAAAAGGTGATGTGCTAAATTAGAAAAAGAGGTAGACATTCTTGAAGCAGTATTATACACACACTCCTTAATTAAGATGTGAGAACAGCACATTTTAAGCTGAGAAGCTTGAAAACTAATCTGAAATAAAACTCATAAAAAGCTGTAGAAACAATCTACCACTAATCAAAATTTTTTAGCCTTATCTTCTTCTTAGTCACAATCAGTTATGTTTTAAAGCTATTACAAAAACTGTGGAATACAGACTTCATAAGCAGAATAAAAATTGTTGTCATCAATTATGCCATCAATGTCATCAAATTATCCTTAAAGCCTTAAGAATTTACATATTTTATTCTAATAGTAGTGTCATACATACAACTCGGTTTTAAACATTATAGGTTATCCAGATGTACTGAGAAAAAAAGCCGGCTATTAAATTTTTGAAAAAAAATATTTGGGAGAACATGCAATACAGTATTATATCTGAGTATTAGAAAATAGGCAATAAGTTCTAGCATGGTCACTTGGATGACTGACTTTTTAAAATAGGAAAACAAAAAGGCAAAAAGTTCATCAGCAAATAAGAAAACCAAAGTGTTTCACACTTTATGAACATGAAGAGCTTTACTTACTAGAAGGCCTTATAACGATGTTGTTGGAAATGGCTGCTCCACGTTCATTCCTTGCTGTACACTGGTATACTCCCTCATATGCTTCTGCCTTCCCACCATTCATAATGTTTATGACAAGAGTCCCTGAATTTGGTTTCATTGTTACCTGTGCATCTTTATCTATATCAAAATGAGTTCCATTGCGTGTCCAGGAGAAGCTAAAACAATAAAAACAAAAAGAAAAGCTTCTTCTTCAGCTGCTTTTTGTAGATTGTATGGAGAAAAAGAAGAAAAAACTAATTAACAAAAATACATGTTATTTTTTCATTAGCAGATAAGTAAGACTCATTCCCAAACTAAATTAACTAATAAAGCAAAACAGTTCTTTTAATATAAGAAATTTGGCAATATTTTAACATAAAAGATTTGGCTGAACTTATTAACAGGAGCTATTTCAAAGTCAATTCTTTTTTAAAAAAAAGCTTTAAAAAATTCTGAGGTTAATCATACATGGAAAAGAACTAATTTCCTTTCTACTAAAAATGATGCAGTACCATCTGCAAGAACTGATATTGATAAAGCTGCATTAGCATTTCCATTATAAAACCTATTGTTGAAAGGGTTTATAAACCTGCCTTTAAAAACTTGCTCAGGGCTGATATGTGTCATCTCAGGCCCCGGCAGGAGACCATTTCTTTTAATTGGTTTGGCAATTTTGAAGTTACGCAAGTGAATTACAGACTGTGGTGAGTTTGATTTCTTTTCACTATTCTAATGCAAACAAACATAATTCTCTAATTGAATTTTTATAGTCTGATAGCCTTTATTTAACCTAGTAAATTTATACTGGTGCTACTCAAAACAAGAGACGTTTTGAAAAGTAGTCATTAAAAATGAAGACTAATAGAACTCATAAAAAATTGTGAAGAAGCAGAGATTCACAGTCTACAACTTAGACTACCATTAAAGCCAATTTCTTACTTATGCTCTGTTAATGGCCAGAAATATCCTCACAGAGAGCTTGACCAACACCTATGAAGTGCTGAGCACCCACAGGTTCAAATGCTGTGAACAGTAGTTTTTGTACTTGTTACATTTCAGCTTCAGAATCTCAAGCATAAACACTCTTTTTGCTGATTAGAATGCTTCCTAAAGTATAAATGTAAATGGTACTGGAAAAGCTTGAATTCTAACTGACTCAAATTGTGTACTGACCTTCTGCAGCAGGTGGGCAGGACTGGACATGATATTTGCACCTTGTGCTGGGGGAGAGAAGAACTAGACCTGCAGCAGTGCTGCACCACACCGCAGTGCTTTTGGGAGGACTAGCATGCATAGTGAAATAACAGTGAACCTCTTTCTTACAACTTAGCATGTGAAGCTTCAGAACTTGGAGTTTCTGTTACCAGTAACTTTAAGGATGTAGGAAAGTGTAATGAAGCTTCAAATGAGAGGTGGAAAATGTTTGAGATGCATGACAGTCAGAGTCTTTTCTGCTCTAGCTAGAGGTAGCTGTACATCCACAAACCTTTATGCCAGGCACTCCACCAATAAGAAGTTATCCTGTTGTAACAAACAATTCACACTGTGGGCTGAGTAAGTGCACCTTTGACTTCAGACCTCCGGAGCAGCTCAGGTTCCAGTATGCATTTGCAGGTTATCAAGAGTGATGGACCAACCAGACTAACTATTGATACAAATTAAATCGATGTCATATCTTAAAAAATAAGCAAGACTAAACACAAGCTTATAAAACTGATTAGAAAATTCTGTACTTAAATCCTGTCACTTCATCTGTAGCAGGGGAACAAAGCGAGATCCATGTTTGATGGGGAAGATGGAAGATGTACAGCAGAGCGCCCTGGCACACAGCTCAGGTACGTCAGTCTCACAGACAGCACTCTTTTTGTCTCAAGTTAATTCTGACCAAAAGTGTTTGAGAGAAACATCTGCAGAAGCAATACAGCTGGCCCAAAGGTCAACACTCAGACTCTTTAAAAATGGCACTGGGCCAGCCAAATTAAAATGCTGGTAAACAAAGCAGCTCTGTGGCACTCCTGTCCTTAACAGAACACTGGAAAGGGTGAGAAGTATCCCAGACAATCTCCATCTTCTCCATTCTGCTGCCCAGCATGATAATGACCATGATGCCAAGGCAACCAGCAGGAATAATGCAGAAAAAACCCTGGTTATTCAGAAGAAATACATCTAACAAGATCTGTCTGTGTCTGAGTGAGCAGTTTTAGATGGACCTTGCTAGTAAGGTGCAGCGTAACACTGCTAGAGCAGAGAGGTGCACACTTCTATTGTTGCAATCAGAAGCAGTTGCTAGCAATGCCAGAATGTATCATGGCTACTGATGCCGTCAGTGCAGGTATTCAGTACCTTGAAATGAGTAGGTTTCAAATATTTCAAGATGCTGAAAGAGGATCTTAAAATGGACGATGATCAGGAATCTGATCCGTTTCTGCCAAAACCAAAACTTAAGGCTATTAAATACACAAGGCTGCTGATCAATAAAACTGATACACACTACGTAACTTCTGACAAATTGTATTTTAAGATCAGCTTCATAAAAAGGAATGATATACAGAACATTACATTTTGAATGTATTAGCGTTAGTCTGACTTTATTCAATGTCCATCCTTCTTAAACACTATGCCTAAACCTGGCACGTGATCCAGTTCATAGTACAGCATGCCTCCTGGTGTGTTCCATGGGCATTTACCTATCTGCTCTTCTAATAATCAAGTATTATTTTATTGTTAGAGTCTTGAGAAGAAAAAAAAATGCTACAATTGCTTGATGTCTCTAGAAACAATCAAACATCAATTGTGATAAGAGTCAAAATTATGCCACTATCTGGTAGCTGGCTAATTTATAGAGGTAAGGATGCACGCATGTTTCTGCATGGGCAAGCAAATTCATACACATAATCTTGATCTTGTTAGTTTACAAAAGTTACAGTATGTTCTCCTAGTTCTTCCATGCTGTTAGGCCAATAAAAGCAAAAAAAAAAGCTACTAACCTAGGAGGTGGCTTTCCTTTGGCTTCACACTGTATTACAATATTCTCTCGAGGGTCAACAATGTAATCTTTTGGAGATTGCTGAGTTATCGTAGGAGGTTGTGACACTTCATTATGAAATACAACAAAGAGAGAGGATTTCAACAATATTTTCAAAGTATCACCAAGACACTTTTGTAAGCAGATAAAGAAGAACTGCAGTTAGGAACCAGATCACTGACAGAAGAGTGGAATTAAAGTATCCTTTGTATCAGGAGGCTGAAGCTCTCTACCCTTGTAAATCAGTGTAGCTATACTAACTTCGAAATGAGCTATCCTGATTTACAGTGGATGAAGATCTTAGCCAAAAAGTTCAATGAAAATATCATTTCTATACCTCAGATTTCAATAGATTTTCACAAAACCAAAGGACACTTGAATTCTAAGTCCAACAAATTTGAAATGAGGAGTTGCAAGACATAAACCTCCACAAAATGGTTTTTTACCACACAGAAAGAAAAAATATACATTGCTTTGTGCTTCTACATATTTTATGTATTTCCAAATTCTCTGTGGGTGAAACCTTTCCACACATTTACTATGCTCAACATATTGAATTAATATACAAAGCATGCTTTTAGGAATTACTTTTCAGGAGTAAAAAATGTGTTATAAGCAAAAGACTCTTAAAAATGACAGAAATAGTATCTAGTTTCCAAATAAAGTAAACATGTAGGAAAAGTATAGCAGTGATTCGCCTTAGGAAACCCAATAAAAATACAGTCAATCATATGAACTGTCCCAGGAGAAGCAATCATTTAACATTTGTGATTTGTCAAGTACTCTAAAATCAGTAGCACAGAACAAAATTGATTCACCTGACAAAGTAGTTGGTATCTACCCATTTTAAGTAATTTATAATCTTTTACCATTATCTATGCCCATTTTTGCATAAAAAAATTCTGTTTGTGATATTAAGATTGTGAGAAAGGTGTCTTTCTCATCATTATTCAAATGTTTACAGTTAAGAGTCACCTAAAGAAACCTGTTTAATAACATGCCCATGAACATCCCTGTCTAAGTGCTGTAAATCACCTGTCTGGCAATACCCTTCACTAGTGCTTTGGGGTAATTTCTAGCCACTGGAACAAAATATTTCCATCATTAGAATTAGTTGTGTTCTCATGCCTCACTCTAGCCAGTTAAAATTGTACAGCTGGGATTTTTATTGAAGTCTTCCTTAAGTATACCATTATACATTAAGTACTCCTTTGCACAGACAGAGATGGCCATCTGTAAAACCCCACCTGTAAGAAACAGCCATGAAAAGAAACCAGATCATGGAATCATAACAAAATAAAGCAGCTAAGCAGAACAGAACAGGCCACGCAGAACTGGGTACTGCTCCTCACTGCACAGGGGAGAATCCTTGAAAGAGGAAGGCAACATTTTCACATGATGCCTTTGTGTGTATTTCTTTAGGACTACTTTGAAGGCAGTCCTTCTCCCTCTCAGAGGCATTTCTTGGGGTCAGTACATGTCAGATGCTTCCTTGGGAAAAGCAAATATACTTTGAAAAAGGACATGACATGAACACTGCCCAGCCTACAGGATATTCTATCTGATGCACATCAAAGACCTGAAATCTCCACTCCTGTGTTATGAATGGCACTTAAAACTGATTAAATTAACCATAAAACTAAAGCTAAGTTAGAACCCATAAAACATGAGGTCTACCTAAATAGTTATATCCACTGTGGATATAAAAATATGTCCACATCAGATATGTAAAATAGTAAAAAAGTACATATATTTCAATAAATTTATTTTTCATCAAATATATTTACTCCTGAAAGTAGTAATAAAACACTGCACATGCTGATATTGAGTGAAGATTTTAATGTTCAAATAGCACACCACCAAAAATCACACAATTAATTTATTCAAAATGTGAGAACATTGATTTACATGCAGTAGTATTTTCTGAACACTGCATGCACAAAACATCTGGATACAGCAAACCAAATTATCAACAAAATGTCAGAATCACACGTTTTTGGACTGCAAATACAATTTGCAACACAATCAGTATTAATTTTCAGCAGCACACAGCCTATTTTTAGTGAAGAGTAACTTACATTCTTCTAGAAGTTTTGCTTTTATTCCCACATCAGAATCAGCAGTTGAATGGACAAATGGAGATTAAAGAGAAACATTTGTTAGTGAAGAGAAAATTAGCAATTTTGAGAGGGAAGATAAGTATCTCTGACAAGTACATTGGTCACCATTAAAAAGAAAACATTTAAAACATTTAGCACTGCAACCCATGCAGCAATGCCTGAAATTCCAGTCACAAATTTCCATTGTGTCAGATATTACTGCATTTATCTCAAAGCTCATGGCATGAGAAACTTTTCTGAAGCGTTGACTTTTTAAGGGCAACCATGGTATGTGATTTTGGCCTCGCAAGGACATAAAACACTAATACTGAGGAGACAGCAGCAAATCAGAATTAATGGAGTGCACTACCCTCATGCTGCAGTCAAAATCAATCCACCCATACGATCACATGGAAGACTGAAGTGAACGCTTCAGGCTAAAATTACTCTTGTAAAGACAAAAGCACCTAATTCTACTCAACAGACCTGCAACCCTTTTTGGTTTGAAAAACAACTAAACAAAGAAAAAAATCATCTTAGCTGTCAGACCTTTATTGCTTACTTCCAATATTTTGCATAAACATGTCTCTTTAGCAATAGGCCAAATGTGCTTGAGTCCCCTACATTTTCAGTCATTTCTTGCCTGCTTTGAGGAGATGCTGACTAGGAACTAATGAACTTGCTATGAATAGGAACTTCTAACTTGGATGAAACCTAAATGTTCAATTAATCAATTGTATTCTCACCACCAGGTCTCTGTGGTGGGTATTTAGGGAAGACCCACGTCTAAGTCCTTCCCTTGTGGTGCTCTCCCAGAGCCCATTCTCATCATTATTTATGAAAGCAATACCATCATTCTAGATGTAATTTCTGGCTAAAAATTCAAGTATGTGACTTTATCAAACCTCACAAAGCTATTAGGCATGAAGTAGAAGGGAATTAAATTCTCAGTAGAGAATTAAAATGATACATCTAAAAGGGCTATTCATTTTTGTCTATTGATGCATTGCTGGTAAATTTAACCCAAAATCTTGCTCTTAAGATATTAGAGAGGTGCAGAATTTATATTAGTTCCTAAACTACAAGATAGGTTTAAAACACTATTTATAGCCTGGAAAGATATTTAAAGAGAAAAATTAAGTTTTGAAAAAAACACATTCATTCATCAAACTTTCAAAGCCTTCTTCAACCCACAGCTTATTGCTCTAAAGGCATTTACAACACAGAAAGTTGGATGTGATTCAGATATATTGATTTTGTTACAGAAATACAGGTCATTGGTTTGATAGGCTTGTAAAATGCAAGGGGAAAGAAAAAAACACCAAAGCACTTGCAATGTATGTCAATGATTATTAGAGAAAAACATGCATTTCTGGAAGGCATCAAAACCACAGGGGTAAAGAAAGCCATGCAGATTAGAATCACAGGCAAATTTACTGATGTATTAATCCATCAATTAAACACCAACCCTAATGCTCTCTTCCCTGGTAATTAGTTTAACAAATGAATAGTCACTGAGAGGTGCACATGGTTCACTGAATTCTGAAAATGTGATCATGCTTATCTTAAAAAGAAAATATCAACCTAAAGCATGAGTAATTTAATAAAATTAGCTATTAAGAATATGAAATGCAGCAGCTACCATTGTGTCCTTTTCAGCATGGAGTGCTACCTTCAAGGTTCCCCACTAACAGAGTCTTAGGCAAGAACTTCAGATCTTGGGATTTCTCCTCCTTCAGACGTTTCCTCATGTGTTAAAGCTAGAGTTCCCTGCTCAGCACATTTAACATGTTTTTAACTTAAAGTTAAGTACATAACTGTTTTCAGGCACTGCTTAAGAAATCTAAGAGCCTTACTCACCCTTTTGCATCAAAAAATAAGATGCTTTGGGTGTCTGAATTTTAGGTATTTGAATTTTTTACTAGCTCTCATATCAGGTCCTGGGAACCCCTTCTCTGAAGGTAAGGGTGATTGTTTACAGCAACTAGGAATTGTCCTGGGGTTTTTAGCAAATTATCAATATGATCTTAATTTCACAAATAATTTAGCTGGACTTTTCTGCCCTTCTTCATTTTGATCAAACAAAGGCACACTGAAATGTAAGTAGGATTCTGTGAGAATCCCATGTTAAACCTTCTCAACTGAACAATGTAAATAATTTTATATGCACAGGTTTTGAAAATCTTCAGTAAGTAAGTGTAAATATTCTTAATTATGATTTTCTGATTGAAGTGACCAAACACACTCCATGTTTAGCTCCATGTTGGAGTTATCTTCAGCTTCCTACAGAAATTATTTAACTAACCTTCCATTATTCTCCACTTATTGATCAGGTTAATACTTACAGTCAAGAGGTACATCGAGTGCAGAAATAATTTGGCACAGAAAGAGGACCAGGGAAGTTTTGCTTGTAGGTATGCTCATCTTTTTCATCATGATTTTAGGCTGTACTGAGTAAATCACACTTGAAGAATGAAGTTTAACTTCATAAGACTAGATAGCTTGCAACAGTTGTGTAAGTATAGACAAGAAACCTGGTAAATAAAAAATAAAGAACAATATGTAGACACAATGGAGATTTAAATGATCACATGCATCTCAATAATATTATGAAATACAAGCAGTCTAAATATCATATCCAAGGATAATAGATACACCATGTGTTCTACTGAAATCCAAGAAATCCACAAGTTTTTAGGTCACCTGGATCATAACACTTTCCTAAAGAAGCTAGGGAACAACTCCTATAACCTTATTGAATGGAAATACAAATGCCTCTCCTAAGAAGGATAAAGCATCAGTCAGTCCATCTAGTTAAAAAAGAATATACACTAAAGATAACAGTCCTCTGAAGTAGATTTAGTGGATTAAAGCTCTTAATGCCCACCCAGTGTCTCCTTCAAACACCCTGCAACATTCTTGGAAAGAATTATCTTAGGCACCTACTCCAATGAAAACATGTCAAGCCATGAATTTGTTAAGTAAACTGTGGAATCTTTCTGCAGCTTTGAGTTAGGTATCCCAGCTTCTCCCCACTTTGGAACTCTTTCTAATAAGACAGTTGTAGACTGAATACACAAGACTTCATGAAGGTGCTGAGGTGCTACTGTGTGTACTGTATCTAGGCTCCTATTTCTGGATTTCTGATTCCTCTCAAAATAGATAACATCAAAATACTTTGTCATTTCTAGCCTGAAACCAAAATCTAATTAACTGTCAGCATATTCTCAAACACCCTTCTCCTCCTTTCATGTGTGACGAACTGTCGGAAACGAAACTTAAGGGAAATCTGTTCTTTGAAATGTGCTAGATTTCTCCCCTCAGCCAAGCATGAGAGATCACATTAGCCACGCAGAATAATTCTGGCTCCGTCCTTATTTTTTGCATTCAGGATCAAGCTCTTGCTGAGAAGAATGTTGGAGGAGTGAAAACTAGCTGCCTGCGAGCCCCATCAGCATCACGAGTGACCTACAAAGAGCTATGCAGCCTTAGAAATCCAAATGGTGCTTACACAATGCACTCTCAGTAAATGGACATCCACTGAGAAAGTACTTCCCAGATGCCAGATGGATCAGAAGGTTCACAGTGATCAGCATTAATTCACCTTGAAGTGAAGTGAACCTTGACTTGATCAGCTCTGGCTACAGATATGAAACACAGCGCTATCCAGTCCACAAGGAGTTAAAGTTGCAAAGAAGCAGCCACTTTACAAATGTTAAATAAAGAGTTGTTTGTACTTCCTGAAGTTACTTAAACCAGTCTATGCTAAGAATTTCCCTCAATTTTCCCATTACAGAAGAAATCATGTCTTTTAATTGCTGCTGTAAATTATCTTTCTCTTTGTACAGTCTCTGAGCAGAGACTGGAATTGGAAACTAGAACTGAGGTGTGGAGCTCTACCTCTGATCCTAACCTAGGACATCAAACTCCCTGGTTCTTACTGTCACTATCTGTAAAACAGATTTTTGTTTCAAAATAAGAATATTCCAGTAGGTTAAAGTTCTAGACATGTACTACTTAGAGCTGTTGGGAACTGCTGACTGGGGCATCACGGGAGAGGCCAAGTTGAATATGGACATTCCAAACTATCTCTAGGACTGTGTACTGTAACGTAACAACTAATTATTTGTCATAGCAGATTAGAGAAATTACAAAACACATCAGAAGAGAGAACGCTGTAGTTCTGGCCTTTGTGTAATTATTTATACAAACTGGAACTGCACAAGCAGACAAGGTGGCATGCCTACCTCCAAAATACTCAGAAAGGGGTTAAGACATATAGCATGTGTCATTAAGTCATATAGGAATGCATGAAAAATACTCAGACTTTCCTAGAAAATAAATTGAACTTTCCTATATTTTAAATGAGCACCCTAAATTGCTGGGGCTGGAGAAGGTGAGAAGTGTTTTCTCCACCCCATTTTGGGCACATATAGTTTACTATGCTCCTGCTGCAGTGAGCAAGGGGAAGGAGAAGAGCTTCTGTTGAGAGCGCCTGAGAGCACTCCAGCACGTTTCCTGCAATGAAGTGCTCTCCAGAAAAGCTGCATTTATTCCATTGACTACAGCTGTCTGCCCTTCTCCAGTTAAACTGGGTTCTCACCCACTGTTCTCCTGATCTTTATGCCATCTCCTCATTCCAGTATCACTGCAATTATCAAGGTGCCCTCTCTGTGCAATGACCCAGGATTTACAGGATACTCTTTGAGGTATTGCACAAGTGAACCTTGACTTTTATTGTTTCTTCTCCATGCAACATTTCGGTTCTCCTTACGAAACCCTGAAAACCTGATTATCCACTTTATTGTCTTGTTCTTTCAACATGTAAAATGAGTATTGCAGTGATTTGAGAGTATTTTAAAATTAAATTGCATTTGCTTTGAGCAAGTACAAATGAATATACAAGCACTGGTGAATCAGGCAGGTGCAATTAAAAGGACTGGAAAAGTAATACCCTTGAGAAATTGTCCCATATTGTCTACTTCTGCTACTGCTGTGTTCTAGTAGGATACGTATTGAATCTACTGCTGAGATGTTTGGATATTATCTGGGAATTCAACCTCAGAGAGGCAATGTGCCCAAAGGGTTTGCAATAGAGAACATCACTGAAAATGATTTTAGATTTGTCAGCACAACTGGGTGCTCTTGCTGAATATATTCAAGATTAAATCTGGCATAATTTAGTATGAATACAACAGCTGCTATGTAGAACATAGCATATGTTGACATAACATTGTCTGCTACAAAATAAGGCCAGGCCTCTAAGCGCAGATCAATGTAAAGGCTTCAATTGCAAAACCTGAAATATTTATACAGCAGATTGCCTTTTCCTCCAGATAATTTATTCAAGATCTCTTGTAACTCAGACATTTTGTCCTACCCTTTTCATAGGAAAACACATATATTGTGACAGTTCGTTCAGGAGCTTACTCACCAATTTGTACAAAATAAGATTTTCTGTACCTCCACACCTCCTATGTACTTAACAAAATGTCACTTGTTATGTCTTCTGTGAAAAGCAATTTCAAATGATGTAAATGTACTTAATGACTTGTACATTAAAAAAAAAAGTGTAGAAGATTATAATCAAAAAGCACAAAATGCTTGCTTTTGAGGACAACTGCAATAGCCTTATCACTTAATGGAAGGTCTTTACAGGGTTTATGTGTTTTACACAACTATGCTAACTATGCAAGTATTAATAAGATGATTTAAAATAGTTTTGAACAAATGGTTTCGAATTTCACACTTCTTTTTGTAGGTTATCTAGTATTTGCAATAATAGGTCATATAAAGAAATCTAATTGGAAACAATTATTTAACTTAAAATCTTTCAAATAGAAACTGATAACAATGCACTTAGCATCACACTACCTAAGCAGCACAGACAGAGCACTAATAGAAACAATAATGCTATTTAGATATTGCCTTTATTCTAACTATTTTTATGGAGGTAGCATGACATAATAGACTAAAGACTCATGTCAGTGTCAACAGGCCCGAGTAGTATTCAAAATTCTGCTCTTGAATAATCTCGTAGTCAATTCAATCCCCACTGGTTTGCTTTCCCCATCTATCTCTTACCTATTAGGTGTAAATTATCCAAATTATGGTCTGTTTCCAGGTAGCTGGTCTTAATCTACTTACCACAGGACACATAACTCTAGAGTGTCTGAACAGAGGTGCACATAAAAAGAAATAATTTTTAAAACTTTCTAAAAGTACACCAAATTAGAACTATTTCTCATCCTCTAGAACCCTGGAAAACACCACATTGCTTTCCCCCAAGTTTTTAATTTGTCACTATAAATCTACTGTAAATCTATCCTTCAAAGTCATCAGGGAATACTAAATCATCTCTTGTGACCTCCTGTTTATGAAGCATAAGCCCGTTGTTTTGGATTTGGCTACACTGTATGTGCCATAGGGACATCCATTTAAAGAGACCTGGATGAAAAATAAACTACACAGACAGAACTCCTGAATTCGACAAGATCTCCTCTGGACTAATTCAGATGCTTCAGGTACTTTATTAGAGTTAGATGTTTATATGCACTTAGCCATTTTCAAGCTATTTTGAAAAAGGCAGATGGCCTTGTGTGCCACATTCTAAATGTTCTCAGCTGTTCTATATATAGCAAGAAATCATCAGCCTGGTTACACTCCTGAACTGCCACTATACTCAGCATTACTGTTTTGGCTCTGAGACTGTACTTAAGCATTCATAGCGATCTCCTTCCTTTCCACAATCCAGACACGATTCACAGTCTCTCTACTCTCACTCTTTATTTTCCACTATGGGAAAGCCACTTAGTCCTTAAAACTTCTTTACTGACAGTCCTATATTAAGACCTGACAGCTGGTTTGTTATTCAATAAAATCTGGTCTGTCTTGTTACATAGTTCAATTCATGTTTTTATTAATTGGTTTCACATGGCAATAAGTCAAATGCTTTTCAAAGTCTTTTACACTGACATCATCATCTTACCAAACCTGTAATTTTATCTGATATTAAAAGATTAAAAAAAAGTTTTTGCCAATCATTTATTTTACAAGCCCTACTTTCCATAAAACTCAGAGCAGAATCAATTTTACTCAAGGCCTTTAATTCCCTATCAGCTGAGGCCCCAATCAGCTTTTTCCATATGTTCACTGTGATTTATATCAGGCTATATTTACCCTCCTCAATCTGCTTGTCTGTTCTGAATCTGGGCAGAACACCAGCTTTCTTCCAGTCTTAAGGAACATATTAAAAATGAAAACCTGTGAACCCAACATCTTCCCCACTGGCTCTTCTGGAACTCATAGGCAGACCCATCGCACCCAGACTTGCTGAATAACATAAAATTATGCATCTTCAACATGTATTATTCAATATCTACTTATGGTTACTATGACTAAAGAAGCTTTCCATCCTTATATGATGCATTATAATTTTTTTTCCAATTCGTCATGTTACTTTAAATAATAAAACAACAGCAAGACAAGAAAATTACTGTGAAGTACATCAGAAAACAGTGCTGATCCTGTTCCTGCGCCTAAGACTTGGTCCTATAAAAAACTCCAAATATTTGCCTGCTTGTCTCCACCATGGCAATGACCAACACATCTGCCATGAGAACAGAAGCTCTTTCAAAACAAGTATCAGTACTGACTGTACATCTGCACAGCCCCAGCACAATGAGATCCGACTGCTTCCAGCCTAACTTCAGTATCAACTGCTGAAGCAGCAACAGAGAATCGCTTAAACTATCTACCCATTTTCCACTGCCACTGAACTGCACTTGTACCAGGTCATCAGATACCCACACAGCTGATGCACCCTTGCACGAAGCTGACTCCTCTGGCCCTGCCAGGACTGAGCAGGGTTTGTGTTGTTCTTCCCTGAACACTATAAAATTTCATAGCTGGTAACTGGATCTCTTTGGTAAATCACTATGAGCACTGAGATTGCAGCTAAAAAAGCAAGGATGGGGGTTCTTAAAAATTCCACTCTTATTTCAACTGTCTGCCCAAGAAATACAATCTATGAGCGCCAAAAAATGTAGGGGAAAAAAAGCCCCAAACAACTAAGCACAGAGGTCAAATATCTAATTAAGGGCTGCAGGTAAGCCTGTAAGCTCAGTCATGTGTCACAGACTTGAATCCTTAGAGCAGCCACTTAGAGTTGATTTTTAAAACAGTGGAGCAAGGCTAATCTGTCTTTTTACAGTTGTCTTACATATTCGCTGAAGGCCTATATTGGATTTGGCCCTTTTGAGGATTTAAAAAGAGCAGCACTTACTTTTTAGATCCTGCTCAGCTTAAATTATAAACTGCTTTGGCTGGGGTGACTATATACATGGCTGAGCAAAGCTGCGGATAGCCCTCTAATAGGTAGGTAAGTCCAGTAAGCCTGGCAAGTTTAGATGCCTCCAGAGTCAAATCAGCATCTGAACAGCACTTTTGTATTGCAAATTTAAACAGATATCTCAGTCTTTCTTGGATCTTTTCTGGTGTCCTAAATTCTTGATTGGATTCAGATTCTTTCACCTTTTTTACCCCCTCCCCTTCGCATAAAAATGATGGAATGGAACATAAAGCTGATGGTTTAGTGACCTCTATTTCAGTAGTCCTTTAGAGTCATTACAGCCTGAACAAATACCCTTCATCTCTTATGCATGTATACATACTTTACCGCCTTTCAAAGACTTGGTTGAGATGCTTGAATTGAGTGTAACCTTGCACATCTGCTGAAGACCATGAGTTTACAAAGGACAGAGTGAAAACACAGCTTGCATCAGTTCAGAGAGAGCTAGTTTGGCTTGAAGCAAATCACTAAATATGGGGATCAAGGAGAGGAAAGAATTCTGCTTGAGCATTAAAATTCTCAGTAAGTTAGAAAGAATTCAGAGTAAGTGAGAGAAAATAAACTAAGAAAACACATTTTTACAGCACGTGGATGGTAAAAACAGGTACCTAGGTGATGGTATCATTAGGATAGTTCTTCACGTTTTGACACTTTAGAGCACGCAAATGATCTCGTCGCTCATTAAGTACAAATAATTCAGCACAAACTTCAACGAGACAAACATTTCCAAGCAGCCCATCTCTTTCCCTCTGAAAGGTTTTGGAATAGAACAAAACAGTGCTTATAAGAAAAAATATCAATGTATCATCAGCATGCTACAACAACCATACCATAGCATGCAAACACAATCAGAAGGAAAACTGCAGAGTGGGCAGAAGGAAAACCCACCTTTACCCTGAGAGAAGACTCCCCGTTCAGTTTCTTGTAAATATGCAAAGAGGATGCTCAGGTGAAATACTCCCTGAAATGTTAATTTCTTTACCTGGGAGATATGATAAAAAGGATTTTTTTTCTATTTTCCTAATTTTTTTCTACCCAACAGAATTCAGAGCAGGGGCTTCAGAGAGCTACCCAAGGAGAAGTTAATACATTCTGTATTACACTGGTTAATTACCTTCTTTGCATCCCTACAGCTAACCCCAAAAGCACTGACTGTCCAGAAGTATTCCTGCAGTCCTGGAGATATTCTTGTGAAAACCATACTGTGCAAAAGAGCAGAATCTGATTCACAGACAGGGCAACTCCTCCCTTGGGGAAGTAGAGCAGAAACCACTAATATTAGCATGAAATGCTGGAATAGTTATGCTAAAGAGGAGGTCACTCAGAATAGGGACATTTCCAGAAACTGAGGACTAAGGCATTCTGTCAGATATAAAACCCTAACAAGTACATGAACAAAGGAGGGTAAACAGTGCAGAGGGAACAAACTGTACCAACTCCAGCTAGCTGCCCTGGGTTCATTTTTCGGAGATGGGGGTTGGGGACTAGCCACCTTTGTGCAACACCTATTTAACAGGTAAAGCTAGCCTGTTTGCTCATTTAATTTTAAATATTTCTGTTAGTTAAAATTACATCTGTTATCTGCTCACCATTAAAAACTGAAATGAACAGAGAACTCTGATACAAACACTTCATCACTATAGAAATATTCTTGCCTTTCTCTCTAAAAGTGAGAGCTGATAATCTTCACAATGATTATAGCTGTGCAAATCAAGTCTGTTCCTGCTTTAAACAGCAGTAATTCATGCTTCCACTGCTCCCAACAGAATTATGTGAGACTTGAGTAAATAAACCAACTTTTAATTTGTTTGTAGATATCGCCGATGTTGTGGTACATTTCACAACCAGATCACTACGCTCAGGAATGCTGCTGAGGATCCTATGTGCAAGGGTGACCAGTGTCCTAACAATGGTCAGAAAGAACTTGCCTATTTCAAGATTTTATGAAAGTGATTTCTGAAGTGATTTTTATCACTTCTTTACATGAGCATCTCTAATTTCCCCTAACTCTCAAATAATTCATAACAACTCACAAAGTTCTGGTTAACTTCATCACCTTCATAAAGCCTGCCTGCTGCAGCTGGACACCTCAGTTCCATAGATAAAATAAAGCAGGGAAGGTTGGCATTCAAGTTTTCTTTTTTTTCTCCGCTGCCTTTGTTTTCCTTTTTTTTTTTTGAACCTCTATTCAGCCCTAGTGAGGCCACATCTGGAGTGCTGTGTCCAGTTCTGGGCTCCTCAGGGCAAGAGAGACATGGAGCTCCTGGAGTGGGTCCCACAGAGGGTGACAAAGATTATTAAGGGGCTGGAGCACCTCTCTTACAAGGACAGGTTGAGGGATCTGGGTGTGTTCAGCCTCGAGAAGAGACAACTGAGAGGGGACCTCATCAATGTTTGTCAGTATCTGAAGGGAGGGTGTCAAAAGGATGGAGCCAAGCTCCTCTCAGTGGTGCCAGGCAGTGGGACAACATGCATTAGATATAAACTGATGGACAGAAAGTTCCACCTCAATACAAGGAAGAACTTCTTTACCGTGTGGGTGACCGAGCACTGGATCTGATTGTACAGAGAGGTCGTGGAGTCTTCTTCACTGAAGATATTCAGAACTATCTAGACACAATCCTGAGCAATGTGCTCTAGGACAACCATACTTGCGCAGAGAGGTTGGACCAGATGACCCATTGTGGTCCCTTTGAACTTTTACCCATTCTGTGATTATTGTGGACATTGCGGAAATTTAAGTGGGAGTACACAGCAGGGCAAGGCCTGACAGGACATGCACAACATCTGTGAACAACAGCACAACCACACTGTGAACAATAGCACAACCTCACTGCCTGTTGCCATCATTTAGAGCTTACTTGGCTGGCACTTGAGAAAGCAAAGGAGACTTGTTGTCTGCCCTCAAGACCTCCACAGGGAGCTCACCACCACAGCACAGCTAAATTCTGCCAGGGTTTCTCACATTGTCCAGCAGTAAGGCACAGAGTGATCTGGATGCATTGTCTTCCGCCTACAAATAATAATTGTTAATTAATCCATGAGGTGGCAGACTGACCCAGAGAGAGGTCAGGACAGACACTTCTCTGAGCTTGGAGCTGAGGGGAGAGAAGAGTGAAGACGAAGGGCAGGCAAATGTTGAAGCAAAATGCTGCAATGAGATTGAGAAGATACCAGATAAATATTACCTCTTGGGATGGGAAAGGCAAGAAGGAAAATGTGCACATACTTAAAGGCATAAAGGTAGAAATTACATGTTAAAATTTCATATACATTAAGTCAGATGTAGAGAAATTGAAAGTATTCAACATGATATTAACATGAAAACAGAGAGATTTCAGACTGCTGGGACTGTAATCATCCTGACCTCTCACTCTGAAGTACAAATCAGGGGTATTCTACTCCTCATACAGCTCTTACTTTAGTCAGTTCTCTTCCTAGTGGACATCAAAGCCATGCCAAAATATAAGCAGGCAGAGAAGGCCAGTCCAGCTGAACAGAGAGGTTTGGCTTGAACTCAGTGAAAAAAGGAGAGTGTGTGACCTTTGGAAGAAGGGGCGGGTATCTTGGTAGGATTACAAAGCTAGTGTGAGGTTAGGCAGGAAGAAAATTAGAAGGATCAAAGCCCAATTACAACATAATGCGGCTACTGCTGTAGAAGACAATAAAAAATGTTTCTATAACTACATCAGCAACAAAAGGAGGGCCAAGGAGAATTCCCATCCTTTATTGGATCCGGGGTGAAACATAGCAACAAAGGATGAGGAAATGGCTGAAATACTTAATGCCTTCTTTGCCTCAGTCTTTAATAAAAAGACCAGTTGTCCTCCGGGTACCCAGCCCCCTGATCTGGGACACAGAGACAGGGAGCAGCATGAAGCCCCCATAACCCAAGAGGGAATGGTCATTGATCTGCTACACCACTTAGACACACACAAGTCAATGGGGCTGGATGAGACTGACCCAAGGGTGTTGAGGGAGCTGGTGGAAGGGCTCACTGAGCCACTCTCCATGATTTACCAGCACTCCTGGCTAACTGGGATGGTCCCAGTTGACTGTGGGTTAGCTATTTTGATGCCCATCTACAAGAAAAGTGAGAAGGAGGATCCAGGGAACTCAGCCTTGTCAGCCTGACCTCAGTGCCAGGGAAGACCACAGAGCACATTATCTTGAGTGCCATCATGTGTCAGGACAGGACAACCAGGGGTTCAGGACCAGCCAACAGGGATTTAGGGAAAGCAGGCCCTGCCTGAGCAACCTGAACTCCTTCTATGACAAGGTGACCCACTTACTGGATGAGGGAAAGGCTGTGAATGTTGTCTACTAGACTTTATTAAAGCCTTTGATACTCCTTCCCATAGCATTATCCTGGAGAAACTAGCTTCCCAATACTTGGATGGGCATACTCTTCGATGAATAAAAAACTGGCTGGATGGCTGTGCCCAGAGAGCGGTGGTGAATGGCAGAATGATCACCAGTGGTGTTCCCCAGGGCTCAGTACTGGGGCTCATCCTGTTCAGTATCTTTATCAATGATCTGGACGAGGGGACCAAGTGCACCTACAGTGAGTTTGCAGGCGACATCGAGCTAGGTGGGAATGTTGATCTGCTGGAAGGAAGGAAGGCCCTGCAGGGGATCAGGTTGGATCAATGAGCCAAAGCCAACTGTATGAGGTTCAATAACGCCAAGTGCCAGGTCCTGCACTTGGGTCACAACAACCCCCGACAGTGTTACAGGTTGGGTGAAGAGTGGCTGGAAAGTGGCCCTATGGAAAAGGACCTAGAGGTTTTGGCCAGCAGTCATCTGAACATGAGCCAGTGTGTGCCCAGGTGGCCACGAAAGCCAATGGCGTCCTGGCCTGTATCAGCAATGGTGTGGCCAGCAGGATCAGGGCAAGGATTGTCCCCCTATACTCGGCACTGGTGAAGTCACACCTTGAATCCAGTGTTCAGTTTTGGGCGCCTCACTACAGGCAAGACATTGAGGTGCTGGAGCACATCCAGAAAAGGGCAATGAGGCTGGTGAAGGGTCTGGAGCACAGATCTGATGAGTAGCAGCTGAAGGAGCTGTTTATCCTGGAGAAAAGCAGGTTGAAGTGGGACCTTTTGAAAGGGGGTTGTAACAAGGTGGAGGTTGGCCTCTTCTCCCAAGTAACAAGATAGGACAAGAGGAAATGGCCTCAAGTTGTGCCAGGGGAGGTTTAGATTGGATATTAGAAAAATTTTCTTCATGGAAAAGGAGGTCAAGCACTAGAACAGATTGCCCAGAGAAGTGGTTCAGTCACCATGCCAGGAGGTATTTAAAAGACTTGTACATGTGGGACTTTGGGACACGGTTTAGTGGCAGACTTGACAGTGCTGGGTAACGGCTGGATGTGATGATCTTAGAGGTCTTTTCCAACCTAACCCATTCTGTGATACTGTGATTCTATAAAAATGAACATTTTCAGTTCAGAGCAGGATAAGCGCCTTGGATCAAAACTTTGGAAGCATAGGTGACATTTGGGATGAACCAGCACTACACCTGTTATTACTTCCCCCCGGAGTCTATTTTTATCCAGAACTACCATCTTCCTTCCATTTATTGCTATATTTTTCTTCCTGTTTAAAACAAACTATGTGATTTTAGCCAGTTTTACTGACACTGACTATTAAACCACATCTGTCCAAATGGACAGACCTATATTGTTATTTTAGGGGGAAGACTTCAAATAACAGATATAATTTACTAGAATTCATATTTTTAGGATTTATCCTTCATTTTGCCAGTGTTATTCAGTCAAATGTGTGACTGGCTTCATTTGGCTAAATCAAACTTTGGTTTGATTAAGATTTGTTCTGTAATCTTTACTGCAGCTGATTCCATTAACTCTCTGTTCCCCAGCCATTTTCTTGTATCTGCATTATCAAAGACCAAAAAAAGATAATTTCTTAAAAAATATAAATGAATGTCTATTTTTATGCATTTCACATTTATGTAAATGTGAACAATTTCTCTGCTATTATGATGTTAAAGGATTAGTATGGGTTTTAATTGAATGTATTTTTAGTTTAATGTATCAAAAATGAAACCCTGCAGCTTAATTCTCACAATAAATCTTGCACTTCTAATAGTTTTAAAACATCATTAAAAAACTGAAACCTAAATTGGGTGTGCTAACCTTCATTTCCATGCTGTTGCTCTTTCATTTGAAATATATTTTATATGTTAAGAATATTTTCAATTTTCCATTTAAAAGAATCAGAGAAGGCACTTAACACCACTGAAATAATGTAATTTCAGGTACAATTTAAGCCAGCAGAATAGGACAAAGCAAATAACTAGAGCCTGAGTATGGCTTTTTATAAAATCATTAATTCAAACCTTAAGGGTAAAAAAGCTCATTTATTCATCAAGAAGTTAATCCAGTTTGTTCCCTAACTGGAAAATAGCTTTCCCTGCATTTTTTTTGTATGTCTACACTATTCATTAATGAAACAAAAAAATTTTACCCAGGACTTCAGATCTATTATGCAAGTAAACATTACACTTTGATGTAAAAATTTATATTGTTCACAGAATCATTTGAATTTCACATTCATTATACCACTGAGGAGATAAAAGAAATTTCTTCCATACTGCCATGTTCACTACTGTTTTCTTTAACTTTTTAAAACTAATTCATCCTTTTTTTCAAAATCTCAAATGCAAACAGCACACACTACAAGAATAGTATTTTCTTCTGTTAAAATTAAGGTCATCACAGTCCTGCAGTCATTCCAATGGATAATTAAAAACATTTTTCCATTAAAAGTACTCTCTTTTACTCATTATATGAATACTATTCTAAGCATATATGGTATCCTCCTGCAAACTAATACTAAATACTGAATTAAAGAAAGATTCTTCAAGGTGAAGGAAAAACAGCATTGCAAGAGGAAGGCGCAATACAAAATCCCAAAATAACGAAAAAAAATATTCCTGAAATTTTGTCATTAGTTGTGCAAAAGCACTTCACTACACAACTTGTAAACCAGACTGTAAATTGGTACTAGCAGACGGATAAGCATATTATTGTATCCACACTAAAGAATGACTACATTTAATGATTCAAAAATAAAAATAGCTTATTTACATATACACATATTTAATATTTGTATTACACAATGAGACTTCCAAAGTAATATCTCCTTTTTATGGCAATATGTCTAGGCAGAGAAACAAGGTAGCACTGAAATGAACTGAATTCCTATTCTCATGAAAAGGTGCTGTTCTATAATTATGTATCCATTTTCTTTCCGAACTACTATTTTTTTCTAAGCCAGGTTATTTGCTCAGTTTCTAGACATACACAAAAAATGAAAATCAAATTTCTCTCCAATTACACAGATACACTAAGAGTAATTTCTCACAGCACAACTATCAAAAATTATTTCATTCAATTTTGCCAGCTCTAATTTTTTTGCAGTTGTAACATCTAATGCATCTTTTTTCATGCAAATGCAGTATGAAATTTGAACATTTCAGAAAGAGAAACTTCAAGAAACTATAACAGTGAAGGCAAGATATTTAAAAAGTAAAAATAAATCATTCCTCATTAGCTTTGATTACTTCAATCACTTGGCTATTCTTCATAGTTTTTATAGATTATCTTACTCTTTGAGGCAATTTTCAGTCAATCCAGTCATAGTTAGAATAACAGTGTATCAAAGCAGCTTGTCAGTCAGACCCTTCTCCTTCACACATCTTGAAATATTGATCCTTCAAAGAAAATACAAAGGACTGTTCACTCAACTCTCAAGCAACGCCTGCAGGTGTTACAGCCATATTAGCATAACACTGTTTCGGATTTCAGCACATAAATAATGAAAAATTGCTATAAATCAACATTAAAGGCCAAAATTATTTTCTCAGACATGCTAATTTGAACTGAGAGAGATGCTGCTGTCCCAGGATTTCTAATTTTACATTAAATTGCCTTACTGCTTATACACCAGAGAAACTATAATATAACTAAAACCAGAATGTCCTCTTTAATCTTTAATATATAATTAAATTTTGGTGGTTTTGCAATTTATCCAGAGATATAGTACCACTTAAAACTGTGCTTTATTGTATTCATTTTAATCAAATGTTATTTTAATTGGGTCTGTAAGGACATGTAGAAACTACTGCACCGTAGGGAAGAAAGTAATTTTTGATCTTCTGTTCTTACATCTCTGAAACCAGTCTGGTTTTCAGTCTCACCTTTAACTTCCCCCCAGGCATTATTCCCTAGGGTTCCACAGCTTCAATTCCCAATTCAGATTTGCTCAAAAGAATAACATATCTCAAAGCAGTACTTCTGGAAATCAAGACATATGGAAATGGGGATGTCTTACCAAATTTTCCATATGGTCTATGGGAAGAAGTTGAAACCTAAGGTAGGGCTCCTGGGAAATGCTTCACAGACCACACGGACGTAGCACAAACGAAAAGGCAACTCTACCCACCAGGTAGGCTCCTGATGTTTAGGAGGGTGCCACTGCGTGAGCACACTACAGAACTGGAGGGCCTCTTTCCAAAAAGGAGCAAGAAATCAAGGCAAGACCTTCCTTAGACAAGCAGTTGTGACTGTACTGCTTCCCTCCCTCCCTCACCCTGATTTCTCCTAAGCATCATTCCTTCTAGAAGACAGAAAGGGGCTGGTTTTCCTTCCTTCACAAAAGCCTTAAGCTAGCCAGCACCACCAGACTGATAGAAAAGCTGTTCTCCATACTGCTGAGAGTGTAGCCATCCATGAAGAGAAACAGTGATGGGAAATAAAGCCCATCAAGGGAAAAACCTTAATCAGACCTCGAGTAAGAACAGTCTACCTCATATTGAAGAAGAGGGTTTGAGACATGGCTTTTCTTACTGTCAGAATGATAAAATACTAACTAAATAATACCCTCTCACATAGATCAGTTACAATACCTAAGACTGGCTGACAAATCCAGGCTGCAAAATTAGGGCAGCCCCTCTCACAGTCTTCATTCTTTCCTTGCAGAAACTCGACTCAAGCTGTTTCACTCCAACGATTTGGTGAGTAGTTCACCAGTTTCTAGCCTAAACAACAAGTTAAATTCATAACTATATTCTACAATTCAGTTAGGTTCAAATTTTCCAGGCAACATTTAACTTGAAATTAATAGTTCTCCTTCCTGTCAGAGTCAAATTTAAGGTAGCAAATCAACTTTAATCTCTAAATGCATGAAAACAGTGTTACTCATCCAATATCTACAAAAAGTCCTAAGGATGGGGGTGTGGGGGTGTGTTGAAGTTTTCTACATTCGCGGGTTTGGTTGGAATTTTCTTCTTTTTGTCGGGGTTTTGCACTGAATTTTAGATGAAACTGGATCAAATTTATGGAAGGGGTTATATCAAGTTGGTTGCCTATGCAGCAGTCACTAGGCAGCAATGAGCAAAGAAACCCTTGCAAGATTCCTCGTTCCAGAGGAAAAAGCAGAAAACAGGCATCAACGTATTTAGAGGTTTTCAGGAGGGCATATGAATACTTTTCCTATAAACTCAAATAGCAAAACAGGGAAAGAATCTGTGTCTCCTTTAAGATTCATATCTTAAAGTGTTTTGGTTTTCTCACATTTGAAATGCAAGTGGAACACAAAGGCAACCAACATTTTTGTACCCCTTATCATTGTTTTAAAAATGTGTACAGGTTTTCACAGTGCATGACAGGGATCTCTGCATTCATACTAATGTCTCATTTTTAACTTCATAACTCATTCTGTAACAGGAGCTTGTTTCTTTAAAAAGGAGTTGCCTGAAAGCATCCCCCATGGAATCACGGAGAAAGTAAAGGTGAAATAAGATCTTTTCTCACTCTTTTTTAATCTTGATAGTGAGTTCCCAGCATTAGGCTGGGTCCAACACATTAAATGGATTTTCACATATAATGCTTGCTGCTGGGTAGTTGCCAGATAAGATAATAAATTTCTGCTTAATTAAACCACATTCCTTTTTTGCCACAATGGCTGATAATCTTGGCTGTTTTCAATGCTGCAGGATGTATTCACATCAGTATATGCTGGGAAAAGTATGATATACCTTTTGTTTAATGTCAAAAACCAGAATTTCCAGACATAAAGTCAAGAGTTGGCATGATCAGGACTCTCTGAACTTCACACATATGCTTTCTCACATGTTTAATCAGAGAAAGTTTACCTAAATCATTACACTGGTTTGGCAGAGATATGAATGTCATGGGGAAAACAGAAAGAGGAAGGAAGGACTCAAAGATTTAAAATGGACAGAAGCGTAGTTAAACAATTGTTTTAACAAAATGAACCACTTCAATGTATTTGAGCCAAGACACCTGCACCAAAAAAAAGCCCCAAGTAAAACCCGAGTTCAGAAAACAAATACAATTAAACCTGAACTAACCTGACGGCTGGGTAGAAACGAACTTGGCTATACATTTGGTTTTGCTACTATAAAAGCATTAAATGCCAGGTTAGAAAAGTAGTTCCCCTTTATTTGCCAGAAATCACTGTCATCCCTTGATCATTGAAGTACTTTATTAGAAGGTACTTTTCACTACTTAAATCTTCCATATATCCTAAACAGCTGCAGATATGGAAAAGGGGAGGTTCACAGGGACTAGAACAACTTTTCTTCTTTGGCTTGCTGGGCAGAGTCACAGAATTATGCAGCGAAATTATTTCCACAAATTGAAATAGAACGTGTGTGTGTGTGTCTGTGTGTGTGTGTGTGTCTGAAGGCGTGGAAGTAGGGCCATCCATTCACTGGTTATACTCCCTTAGAGTACAGAACATGGGCCTCAGTTTTCCCTCCAGCATTCCCTTTTACTTAAATGAAAAAGTTGGTACTTTATTTAAGGGTGGATTTTCCCACTAGACTTGCTCTTATCTAAAGAGAAGTAGCTGTCAAGAAGATATGAAGAGGTCCTGAGCTCTTCCATTCCTCACAGCAAGCCCTCTCCCCTTGCATTTAAGAATTGCGGCATCTCCAGTGAGCTACATCAGTTCATCGATCCAAGAGAAAACAAACCTCTGCAAGAAAAGATTAGGTTCTGACATGACAGAGGTTTCCTCAAAGGAACTACCTCTTTTGGATGACAGCCTGAAATTAAACAAGGTAAAGCATCATGTGAAACTGTACCCCCAGACTAAGTCTTCATGGATCTGAGTGAGGTGAATGCAATACTGAAGTATTCCCATCACTCTACGTTGACTCTGTTCCTCCCTACTGAAGCACTGGTGAGGAATACTCTGCAAAGCTGAGGACAGTTACTTCTGAAGTAGAGTCAAATATCTGAAAACAGGTATGTAATATTAATTTTAAAAATCAAATAGAGATCCTAGTATCTCTGACTTAATCCATTTGACTCAATGAATAGTGAGTCAGCAACATCCACTGTTTTTTCAAATCACTACCAAAGTTAAACATAAACAATAAAAAGTTAACCATAACATAAAAGTTAAAATATGTTCCTCAAAGACAGCCTCCCAAATAGGCTTTCTTTTCATCTACTTTGCTATGGGAAGAACTTCTCAGAATTGCAGACTTACTGCTTTTCTCAAGGAATTCTGTCACAGTCTTCAAATTTTGTTTATGCTTGGCTTTTTCATTAGGACTAATCAGCTGTCCAGTATTTTGAACAGCTGATTATTCTGAATGACTTCCATTCAGACATTCTTTTCCATGACCTTCAGCAAGGACACAGTTTCTCCATGTGTCTGTGATTCACAGCCATACTTTCTTTTTAAACTACTTTTCACTATAGCATCCCATTTCCTTCCAGAATGTAAAACTTTCAGGTCTGAATATGTTCAAGTGCTGGATGCCGTAAACAAACAATCCTACAGTACTCCTAACATTAAAAATCCTACACTAAAATTTCTGCCTCATAGAAAACTGACTCCAGATGTAACAATCTTGCTAACAAGAACACTAACTTGGACTGAGTTCTACTTTATTTATATCACTTCATATGCACAGAATTGTACTATCCTCAGCAGAATTTCTTCTAACACACACAGGGAAGAAGAGAACAGAATTGGATTTCCTGCCCTCACATACTTCCTGTGATATGGTATCAAAAGAGCAGAGCAGCCTGTAAAGTCCATACTGATTTTTCTCTCACCATGTCTCAGACAGATTTCATAAGATGACAGATGCATTCATAAATTTCACTGCACACTTATTAATAAACATTGACATTTTATTTTTCCTATCTTTATGATTCAAAGCATGTCCTTGTATTTCTTTCTAATGAGTTGCAGCATTGCTTCTAGGGTAGGCTGTTAGATATGTGAATTTTTAATTCTGAAGAGAAGCAATATATTCTGCAAACTCCATAAGTCATGTAAAAGGAATGTCGAACCTTTATTGGATTTTCCTGACTTTTATATCCACCAACCTTTTAAATCATACTTGAATAAATTAGTGTATTTGGTTTATCAGGAATAAAATAATTCAAGAAAGTGTAGGCAATTACCATACACCAATGTATGCAGTTTCCTGCAAAGTAATTCTAACATAGTACCATCCTTCACATATATTTAACAGGACGTATTTCATAAATAGCATAAATTTTGTATTTGAAGGCTTTTATTTCTAAAGATAGGAAAATTATGACTAAGACACTGTCGACCATATCTGAGAAGCTGCGGCAGTCCAGTTAAGTTCACTCTGACTGGAAAAAGGGAAATACAATCCCCATTTTACAAAAGGAAATGAAGGAAAACCCAGGGAACTACAGGCTGGTCAGCCTCACCTCAGTGCCTGGCAAGATCATGGAGAGCAGAATCTCCCAGAAACAATACTAAGACACATGGAAGGCAAGAGGGTGATTGGTAACAGCCAACATGGTTTCACTAAGAGCAAGCTGTGCCTGACAAACAGCATCGATGGATAAGGGAAGAGCACCTGACATCATCTCCCTGGATTTGAATGAAGCATTTGACACGGTCCTGCATGATATCCTTGTCCCTAAACTGGAGTTAAATAGATTTGATGGATGGACCACTCAGTGGATAAGGAATTGGCTGGATGGTCACACTCAAAGTGTTGTGGTCAGTGACTCAATATCCAAGTGGAGACCAGTGACAACAGGTGCTCTTCAGGGGTCAGTGTTGGGATGGGCGCTGTGTGACATCTTTGTCGGTGACACGGACACTGGCACCGAGTGCACCTCAGCAAGTTTGCTGACAGCACCAAGCTGTGTGGTGTGGTCAGCGTGCTGGAGGGAAGGGATGACACCCAGAGGGACCTTCACAGGACTGAGGGGTGGGTCTGTGCAAACCTCGTGAAGTTCAACAAGGACAAGTGCAAGGTCCTGCACCTGGGTCAGGGCAGTCCCAAGCACCGGTACAGGCTGGCCAGAGAATGGATTGAGAGCAGGCCTGAGGGAGAAGGACTTGGGGGTTTTAGTGATGAGAAGCTCAACATGACCTGGCAATGAGCACTCTAGCCCAGAAAGCCAAACGTGTCCTGGGCTGCATGAAAGCAGCATGGCCAGCAGGGTGACAAAAGTGATTCTGCCCCATCACTCTGCCCTCATGAGACTCCACCTGGAGTGCTGCATCCAGCTGGGGTCCCCAACACAAGAAAGATGTGTACCTGTTGGAACAAGTCCAGAGGAGGGTCACATAGATGATCAGAGGGTTGGAGCACCTCTCCTATGAAGACAGGCTGAGACTGCTGCGGTTGCTCAACCTGAAGAAGAGGAGGCTCTGGGGAGACTTACAAGTGCCCCTAAAGGGGCCGACAAGAAGCTAGAGAGGGATTCTTTACAAGGGCAAATAGTGACAGGACAAGGGGTAGTGGCTTTAAACTGAAAGAGGCAGGTTTATATAGGATATAAGGAAGCAATTCTTTACTGTGAAGATGGTGAGGCACTGGAACAGGTTGCCCAGAGAAGGTGTAGAGATCCCATCCCTTAAATGTTCAGGGAGAGGCTGGACGGGGCTTTGAGCAACCTGGTCTAGTGTAAAGTGTCCCTGCCCATGGTCCCTTCCAACCCAAACCACTCTATTTTTCTATAAAAATTATTGTATACATAAGTGATAAAGTTACTAACATTATATACTTACAGAATTAATAATACATGCATGTGCATATATATATACACACACATACACATACGAAAATATTTAGTCTGCCCTGTAACAAATTGGAGCTATATTTCGCAACATAATGAGAATTTGTTGCAGTGATGAATACACTTCTTTAAAAAAACACCCTGATTGCAATTCCTGTGCTCACTGAATCTTAAATACATCTAGCACAACAGAGCTTTTCCATTTGCACACTAGTTTGCAAATTGTATCATTAAGTTACCCAATAGTCAAATCAGCTATTAAAAAGGAATATAAAAAATTGTATTTAAGGTATTTATGGAAAAGCGGTGGAAACAAAGACAGACCACTGACAGAAAATTTGTAAGGTTAATATAATATTCTAGAACATGACAAATAGGGAGAATTAACCCAACATTCTCCATTAGAACTCATTGAGCCAATATGAGAATTTAAAATCTATTTTTGCCAAATAATCAGCTAAACTGTGTGCCATGTTAAAGAAAAGCTCATAGGAGAATAAATATTTGCAAAAGGTTCCGGCTGCTAATTTCATTTAAGCTGTTGCTGTCCTTTTACGAAGAAAAAAAAGAAAAATAAAACTCTTAAAGCACTGTCAATACAGTAAAAGAAGAGAAAAACTGCTTTTGACATGAATGCTGGCCAAGAGGCATCCCACTGTGTAGGTTATTCCAAAAAGGAGATTTTAAAACCACATTTAATTCATCTATAAGAGTCCAATGTGACATTCTTTCAAAAATTAATCCAGTGCTATTTTTGTGCTCAAAGCTTCATGGTCTTTTCAGGCAGCACTCTGGTGGAGCAGCTCACTGCCTCCACTTTGCCCAGGCCACTGACACTTTTTAGGCTCTGTTTAAGCTTCTCCCTCTCTTTCAGTGTTGTCAGTGAGAACACACACGCCAGCTGTCATCTTTTCAAATCTGTAGGAATCCTTTATTTGTTTGGAGATTTCTCTGTGGAGAAATATTTCTGAGTGGAAAAGCATTCAGCTCAGTTTAGCTTTGTCAAGACAAGCTGCAGTGGCTAAGTAAGTCTATCAGCATCAGGAAGCTTTATCTCGTAACAATAAATAGCCATTTATTTTGCTCTCTAAAGGCAGACAGGTACTTTAAACATGAAAGAAGTACCACATGCACTACTAACAATAATAGAAGGATGACAATGGGCACAAGAACTTCTGCAGGAAGTTTTCTACTAAGCTAATTGTAGGTTTAAAGGTGCTGTACTCAGAAATACAAAATTAATTCACACATGACCTTACTGACTACAGAATGAAATGAAAAGCACGTTAACTTTTCTTGATGAAAGAAAGTTCACGTTTTGTACAGAGGTACTGCAGTGACAGTAGGTAGAGCCTTTCCTTTTGCCATTTGACAGAGAGTGCTGCAGTAGGTAGACACAAAAGAGACTTTCTACTGTTCCCCGAGTCTGCCCATCCTTTTTTCTACGCTATCATGATTTGCTTTAAAGGAATTACAAAACAAAAGCATTTTGTGAATAATTCATAGATTCAATTGGGTTTTTTATTTTGTCAGGCAGAATATTCAATTTCTTCTGTCATCTTGCCACTAGATTAGGTCAGTCATTTCCTTACAAAACTCTAGTATCAATTTTAATATGAGAAGGATATCTCATCTTTCAAACAACTTTTTCCTTTTTAATTCATGTCTGCTTTGGTGGCATTTCAAAAACTAATGAATATACGGACAGATGACTAGATGGCAGGTTTCAAAGAACTGTTTTTGTTTTCTGTGGCTAAACATTTGACAGTTCTCTTGCAGAAATATGTTTCCTGCATAACACTTCACAGGAATTCAACAAAAAGAAAAAGAATTTATACTCCAAAGCTGTAAAAGCCAAAACCACATGAACTGTAATTATTTTAGAAACTAAGTGGCCATCAACTTTTGTATACCCCAGTCTTTATTGTTTTGTTCTAGTACTGTACACTGTCATTATCTATTCTTTCAGCAGTATTAAAAGGCTTTACAAACTGCTGATACTCAGTCATTTACTCTCTGGTGAAGCCAGAGAGCTTTATAACACTATCGGACCACATCACATATCAAAAGACACTTAGCTTCTGCAAAAGAGGGCTCCTGATGCCAGACAGATTACATTATTGAGCTATTACAGTACTCACATCTGCTAATTTTCAGAAGGCCCGTGAGAGTTCACAAATCCCAAAACAAAACCAAAAGCCTCTGTGGAATAAACATGACATTATGTTTTCCTCAGCATGCATTATTTAACAATGTCTCTGCTTTGGATTCCACAAATCCCATATAGATTAACCATTTAATAAAAGCCTGAATATGTAGATGCTCCACAGATGCTTTTGCAATGTAATAGTTTTTCTGTTTCACAAAAGACTTACAAGGGTTGCAGAAAAAGGCATAACTGGAGAATTTTCACATCACAAGTATTAGATTTCACCTTGTGTGACAGAGGGAATGCAATCCCTGGTGTTTAATAAGAAGTCTGAAATCACCTACTACTTTCTACTATTCTAATACTGATCCCAAGTGAATGCAAAGTGATACTGTAAGCACTTTCCCCCTCTGACAATAGTGCCTATACAGCTACATTCTAGGGTCAGTGAGATTTTACCTCAGTTCTGTAAAAGCTGAGGTCCTTCTTCCTGCCTCTGCCTAATAAGTCTAGGGCCAGAGCTTTTAGGTTTCTATCCTTAGATGTTCACATGATAAGACTAGGTTCCACTTGGCAAAACCATCCCATCTTCATCAAGTTACACTGGCTTCTGGTTCACCACTGTAGGTCTGTGCCCAATTTAATTTCATCATTACCATACTATGGGTTCTCTAATGTTACGGACAAATGTTCTCTTCCAGCTGGCTCAATTAACAAAGGAATTTACAAGATTTAAACAAGGGAAATATGAAATGAGTGATTTAGCTGGCTGTCATGGGAAGGCAATACCCATGAACAGGGAGAAAGTCAGGCGAGCTGATAGGCTTTAAGATGTTTTGCTGGTTCAGCTGTTTGAAGAACACCTGGCTGGCTACACCTAATTTGAGAAGTCACATGTTAGAAAGCAAATTATACCGACACAGGATGTTGTGCTTCTTCAGCCATTTCCTGTTGTGAATGAATGGTGAAGAATTATGGTATCACAGAAAACAATGGTTTCATAACTGCTGTCCAGTGATAATACCCAACTAAAGGCCAAGTGTGTTTGCTGTATAAAATGTCACTATGCTGTGGTTTAACCCCAGACATCAGCCAGGCCCCACTCAGCCACTCCTCACTCCCTAATGAGTAGAATCACGGAAAGGATTGGATAGGCAAAAGCCAAAATCCTCATGGGTTGAGATAAAGACAACTTAATAGGAAAAGCAAAAGCCGTGCAAGGCAAAAAAAGGAATGAATTCACTGCTCTGCAATGTTCAGCCATCTCCAGGAGAGCAGGGCCCCATCACGTGTAATGGTTACTGGGGAAGACAAATGCCATCATTCCAAACACACCCCCCTCCTCCTCCTTCCCCAACTGTATATACTGAGGATGATGTCATATGGAATATGCCTTTGCTTGCTGGGGTCACCTGTCCAGGCTGTGTCTCCTCCCAACCTCCCAAGCACTTCCAACTTCCTGGCAGTACAAGAAGCAGAAAAGGCCTTGGCTCTGGGTACGCCCTGCTCAACAGTAACAAAAACATCTCTATATTATGATTGCTGTGCTCAACACAAATCCAAAAGACAGCCCTATACCAGTCCCTGTGAAGAAAGTGAACTCCACTCAAGCCAAAATCAGAACACACTGTGTCACAGAAAGCTTTCCATATACTGTCATGGCCCCTCTCCTTTCAAATTAATTATGCTGAAAAAAGCATAATCATCTTTGTCTGGATCTTCCTACTTCTGTAGACTAGAACAGATGAAAAGAGCCTCAAGAAATCAACTAGAGAAGTAAATTAAATATTCTGAACCTAATTCCATCAGTTTTCATATACCACTATGAATACAACCTCACCACAGACACCCAAAGGTAATGAATTATATCCTAACTTAGTAATGTCAATAGGAATTCTGCTGCTAAATTCAATTCGATATGAATGCATCCAAAACAAATAAGGCTGTCACCTGGATGAGTACAAGTAACAAAGGAGCTACATAACCAGGTACGAAATGCATTCCTCCTGGAGACAAAATGGAAGTTGTGTTGAGCCAATGTGATTTAAATTCAGGAGAGGAGTACAGGTCAAGTAATCAGCTTTCCTGAGGTCTGTGAGAAGAAAGCAGGGTGCAATAGAGTGCCTGAGAATGAAGGTGCTGTCCCAAACCTATCTCACAGGCTCCACAGAGAAGCCACTGTCAGACACCACATGTCACAGGCAGTTACTGTACTAAACAGACAAGGATGGTCACTGCACACGTAGCAGAGATAAGTGCTGACACCTGTCAAGGTACAATGCACACACGACATATTGCCCCACAACCTGTTTGGGTTCTTTGTAACCATTCTCTCATAGGCTCACCTCTTGTACCATATCTCTTCCTGAAGCTCTCCTGAATATCAGCATAGAACCAGAAAGGAGAGCTGCAAACCTTTTGTGCAGTGATGAGAACATATGATGACTTTGAATATGGAAAAAGGATGCAGCAACACTTTGTGCGTTAGTGTGGTAGAATCACAGAATCATAGAATATGCTGAGTTGGAAGGGACCCATCGGGATCACAGAGGCCAACTCCTGGCCTTGCACAGGACAGTCCCAAGAATCCCACCATGTGCCTGGAACCGTTGTGTAAATGCTTCTTGAACTCTGACAGGCTGGTGCTGTGACCACCTCCTTGGGAAGCTTGTTCCAGTGCTCATACAGCTACAGAGTAGGAGGAAACCTGTACAGCAGAACTCCTCCATTTCACGTTTAAGCTAGCAAAAGGCCCTAATCAGGAAACACTCAGGAGTTTCTATTACTCCATAAGCTGGGTCACTGCGCACTCAAGAAAACCTAACTGCTTGTATGAAGTATATACAGCAAAGAAGTATTATTAATAAGGAGTACACTGTCTGTCAAACTCCCGGTATCTTCTTGTGTAGGGCTGCCCTGCAATAGGAGCCCAATACTCTGACACATTAGCTGCTGTTTTGTGGAAGCTGTTTCTGGTCCTTAGGAGTACTCTGTCCCACTTGCTAAAGAGCAGACCATGTTACAAGGTGCTTGTGAGAAGAATAAAACTAAGAATTGTTCTTGGACCTTTAAGTGAAACAGTTACATAAAAGAAATTACCTTGCATCACTGACAAAACCTCCTGCAACTTCACACAGTTGACCTACACAATTTTTGGAACAGCAATATGAAGAATTAAGCTCTCAAAATCCTCTCCATAACTTACTTCTTTGATACCAGCAAACAAGCATCAAACACTTTGGAAGGACTACTTTGGTTTTAAAAAGAACAGGCGTGGACCCAGTTTCCTTATAGTTTAGGCATAAGCTATTCATATGGATGCCAAAATGGAGTCCAAAAAATGCTCCATCAGCTTTTCTTGACGTGTGGTAATTTTCAGCTGCTTGAACAAAGGATACTTCTGTAGTGACCAAATTGGTTTTATAAAACATTCAGATTAAAAGCTTACTTATAAACTAAGTTAAAAGTTGATAGCAGCATTCACGTGAAAATGCTGAGAATCCCAATTGTATTTTATACCAGATAGTGTTTTGTGGGAACTGTGTAAGGAAAGAAACAAGATTAAACTGTTAATATAGAAAAATAACTCTTCTATAGTTCCTATTAAATCCCACAACCACTTTAACATCTGCAGGCTGCATTAATATTTTGTGTCTTTCCAGCGTTTTATATCAGCTAATATGATTCATGAGCATGTCACTTTTCTACATTCCTGAACCACCTCATTGTTCTGGAAAGGATCTCAAAGGCCCAAAACTTACAAACTACTGCCTTTACTCTTACAACATCCAGCATTCTACTGGCTTGAATCAATGAGACATGGAGAAGTAGAGTGAAAAAAATGTTAAAATATATGGTAAGAAACTTAATCCATTTAATTTGCATGAACTGAAGTTGTCAGCTTCTTCAGGGCTCTGCAAGCAGTCCAAGGCAACTAATACTGTCTTGGATGAATGGCTGCTTTATGCTATTCCACACCATCATTCAATATATGGCTCTACTTCATAACCTTTACAGCTACATGAAAGACATTAATGGGTGGAAGCATATCATCCTTCTGCAGTCTGCTGCTCTACACGTGAAGGATTCAATACCTTCCAAACCTGTGAGCGTGCCATTTCATGTGGGGGACTGGAGAACCCTGTCTGAACACACTTGAACTTGAAGAAAGACCTGACAGTTGGTGGTAGGTTATTGAATATATACCTACAGGGTTTAAATCTTCCTTGCAACATTTTTCTCTTTTCTTTGGCTGGAAAACATCCACTCCTGCCAGCCAAACATCCATTATCCTTTGAAGTACTTCCTGAGAATTTAATTGCCCAGTAAATTGCCAACAAAACTTCCAGGGCATAGATGAGCCCTGAGAGACTCCGGGGGAAACAGCCTGCAATTCATCTTTCCACAGTCAGTGAGGAGGGTAGAGTTGCCCTTCAGTCATAAAAATCAATTTTTGACTGGATGAAATTCACTGAGCTGAATATAGCCATATACAGGAAGTAGAAGCTCTCCGCATTCTCAGTGGAATCTGACATTCCACTGGAACAATACTTTCGAGAACTGGAATATTCAGGTAGTTGGTGTCTCTAACTACATAGGCACTACAACTAAAATGTTTCCCCTTTGAAAATGTGTCTTCTTAGACAATTTAAACTTCCACAGTTATTGAGCCCTCTTATACAGTTCTTCCATTCCTAGCAGGTCCTCCAAATTGACTATGTACCATACATTTCAGGTCAGCAAGGTTCAAATGATGACACAACATAAGAAATACAGTGGAGAGGAACACGAAGTTAGTAAAATTTTTTTTTTTAGTAACTGAAACAATTTTAGAGTCTCACTTTCAACACTTCTCAAAATAAATAATTGTCAATAATGAAACAAAAAGAGTCAAAATTCTTGCAAGACAGAAAATATGGAGGTTAAAACAGAATAATTTCTTTTTAAAGAAAATGCCAAATAACTTTAGCAAAAATCCTAAAAGTGCTGAGTTCATTTCACAATACTGTAAACTATATACCTCATGCAGTTCTGGAAACTCTGTTATCTGTCAGGAAAATGTAAATTGAGGTTACACTGAGATGCAATAATGCCTAGCATAGTATGAATAATCCATTTGGGGTTTGTTGTTTGAAAACAAGTCCTCCACCAAAAAAAAAAAAAGGTTTATGCTAGACTACAGGCTGTTAATCATGATACATTTTCTTATTAACAGTTTAGTGAATATTCTTTACATTGTCAATTCAGAAAAACCAAGTCCACCACACACTAAATGCTCAGGCCTGCTAATGGTGTTGGAATACGTTATCATGAAGAGTTAACTTTAATGGCATTATCACATTTTTAATTAAAAATAGGCTTTAAGAATCATAGTGAAGCTAAATTGTTATGTTAAAGCTTGTCTGACCTGCTTGCAGAAGCACATGGGATGCATACTTGGAGTGCACCAACAGTGCTCCCTCTGTTCACAAAAACAAGCCAGAGATACTAGAGGTGCTTCTCCTCGGTCCCTGCTGAGCCTCTGAATAGCAAATAGGCCAAATTCCTCTACTGAAGAAGAAAAGAGCCTCATGGAAAACTGTCCTGAGATTAGGCAGCAGCCTCATCCTCCTCTGAAGGCAACAGGGGTCAGTGAGGAATTAATTCTAGGTGACATACACACAGTGTCATGTTGGGAGCAGAGTGGGGCATAAAGAATAAATGCAGCTTCTACCTGGCTACTCTGAACAATTCTGCAAATTTCAGAAGGTTAAGTTTCAGTTTACTCAGAAGGACTGAGGCTCTGAAATCATAAGCAATTTGGACCCCAGTGAAGGGACTTGTATTTTTTCCTAGAGTTATATCAACAGAATATAGTTCAGAATTTGAAGACTGCAGCAAAATCATGATTAAAGCCCATTCAGTGGAGCACCTGCTATTGTTTTCAGCAGTAAATTACTTTCTACCCATTTGTGCCTTCCTCTGGTGCTACTATATGCTTCTGATACAGGAGAACTAACTGACACAGGCATTTACCGGAAAATTAAGAGAAGGGAGAAGTCAGTCACAACACACAATTTGCCTTTATTCATTCTGTCTAAAGCACAGATCTAGATTTGCTAGCACATTACATTTTTAGAAATAAATCCACACATTCCAGATACCTCTCCATGTACAACCAATTTGTAACACTGATCATATGAACATCTTGTTGCAGAGATGAACATGTAGCTAAATCAGTAGCACACAAATGACTCTTTGTCTTAACGCCTTTAGGATATTACTTCCTTGACAGAAATAGCGCAAAATTTAAATGAAGAGCTACATTGTATCAGTCACTTAAATAGTCACATACATTTAGACATAATACAGTCTTGCTGCAAAACACTAGAAAAATATTCAGATAATTAAAGGGTCATTTAAACTCCTCTGCAAAACAACATCAGCCTTCAACAAAGGCTGAAGCCCTCCAGATATTAAAATGCATGGCATTTGCTGTCTTCATTACATCCATTACATTCTTCTGATGCATAAATCTATCCAGATTATCCCATAATATTATGTATGCTCATTATATTTACTAACTCTTTTATAAATTTTCGATAAAAACAAGAAGCTGCATCTTTTTTTCCTTTATTACAGACAGTAATAAAAAATAGTGATTTAAAAATAATTTATCCCTCTCCATGTTGAACTGTTACCCTTTATCTTTTACATTTTGCTGTAATCCCTTTCAGTGGTCTTTTCCTAAATGGTTTTGTAAGCTCATCTTTTGTGTCATACAGTATCACAAGTTTTTCTGAAAATTTAATTATGTCCTTTGTTTCAGCTTCTTCATTTACTACACACTACTGAAACTGTGAATATGAACTTACACGTTGGCAAAGAATTCTATAAAAAATTCAGCATTTCCAAGCCTTCCATGACAGACCCAGGGAAAACTGATGTATTCTGGGATTTCAATACAGAAAGTCTTGGCACCATGCTGCAGTCTTTTTCAGGACTATGTTTCGTTGCCCATTTCTCATGTTAACATACTCCATAAAACATTTAGCAAACTTACTAAAGCAAGTAAGTAAAATGCTTCCCAACAATACCTAAGTATTTTAAAAAGCATTGAGTCAGGGTGGTGATCAGGTTTTTGTATATTCCGAACACCAGTCCCTAAAGACACAGAGAAAGGCAGATGGCAGAAAATACACAGCAAGGTGCACCACAAAAAGCCAAGATGCAGTAGTCAGAAATTACAGCAAAGAAAAGTTCAATCAGACTTAAATAAGAAATTTCCCAAGTAGAGCTATTAAGGACATACTACGCTGCCCAAGGAGATTGTAGAACCTCCACCCTTGGAGATTTTTGAAACTGAATGGGACAAAACCCTGAATAATCTGCTCTGACTCCACAATTTCCCTTGGTTTGGACAGGAGGCTGTACTGGATGACTTCCAGTTCTACCAGAAGACCTCAAAAACTAAGTTACTGTATTTTTCTACTAATTGAAGAGTCTTGAAGAGTCTTTAAAGATCAAGTTACATATTTGCCTTACAGACGAGCTGCAGTAAGTAAATGCATGTGGGTAAGTTGCACCTAAGCTTTAACTGAAACATTATTATTTTATGGGGGGAAAGGTTATTGACAAAACTATATAAACCTCACTGTCTTCCAAACTTCAGGAGGACTTAAGCCACAAGTGAAATTTATATGTACACACATAAAAAGAAATTCTCCAACTGAAGCTTAAAAATTGTGTCAGATCTATACTGTTTCATTACCTCTCCTCTATTTTCCCTTCATGCTTCTTTATAAAACGAAGATATGTCCAAGCTATTAAAGTATTAACTAAGAGAAAACTAGATGTAATCTAGTAGTTGTCCTGTAATTAAAGTAGAATCAGCTACAGGGAGTACTGTCAACTTGGGAAACTTGCAACTTGCTTTTGGTTCTCTTTCTAACTAGTGACGCGCTCAGAAAAAGTTTGATTGTATATTTAGAAGCATGTAACAGACTTCATAACATTTAAAATGCTTTTAATTGCTGCTGTTAGTGATCCAGAAATTTTCACATTAATAAAATTTGGTTAAATTTTAAAATTAATTTTTCTTTTCTTTACCATCCCTCTCCTTTTAACATTAGGTTAAAAAAAAAGTTATAAAATGTTTATTTATGGCATCTGGGTTTGCACACACAGTTACCACATGAACAGACTCAAATTTGCAATGATGGAGGAGTATCACTTTTATCCTACATAAGTCATGACCCAAAGTTCTTGTAAAACCAGCATGCATCAGTAGCTGAGAAACTCAGGATTATGTATTTTCCTTACATGCTCTCCTTTTTTAACATATTGGAAAAACACATAGTAAGACATCTAAAAAAGGAACAAGTGATTGAAGAGGTCCATTTAATTTAATCTACATATGAGGAAATCAGAGATTATGAAGTAAGAAAAAATGCTGGGCAAAACCTAATTTTTATATGAACACTAAAATTATCCTAGACACCATACACTTACTACATTTGGGCAGGCTTCAGCAGAACTAGAGTGGCTGGGAGACCTAAATGAGTTACAGCTACTTCTGTTTAAACTCTTTTTAGCTCTAAATACATTTATGAAACTCATCCGTTTATTATCAGTAAATGAAAGCTTTGTGAGGTATTTTTTAAATATAAATAAATTCATGCCTTTCCACAAAAGAAAATAGAAGAGTTCTCTCTCTACAGCCTTCCATTTTCCAGTTTGTTAAAAATGTCTCTGATTTCTGGAAGTAATTTCTGTCATGTAAAATGCCTACATTTTGATTCTTGACTAAGAAACTCTCCTCATCCTTTCTTTGCTGATGTTAGGAAACTACAGATTATTGAAATATGCTTCTCTTTTCCAGACAATTTTTCCTAGCAAGTTTCCTAAATTTAACTACATGATATGCCAGCCTTGTCAGAATGAGGGCATTTTGCACAACAAAAATTTTACAAGGAATAATGTGAACTTGAAAAATTGTACTTCTGTTATTATAAACAATTCCTCTGATTCCTACCAATTAAAAGTTCCCTCTCTTCAGTCTGCTTATCTCAGAGTAAACAGCTGTGAGACACCGTGCCAAGCCTTTTCTTCTCTTTATTTTCCACTTCTGTCAGCAGGTCTTTTTATTAGTCAGGACAGTAAAGAACATAAACAGTTGCTGTATAAGCAATGTTGACAGTAGCTACCTAGCTGACTTCACACCACTTAGAATATTTTCAAACTTGACTATGCTTAAATAACTCTCTTCACACTTTTAAATACATACCAATGAAAAAGCATTTTTTTAGAAATACACATTCGAGTCAGCCAAAGCAAAAGTGACAATATTGTTTTAAACAAACCTTGAACAGGGGAGACACTGATTTCCTGCAGCCACCCTGCCAGCAGCACCTGCTGGGACTGAGACACTCTGGGCAGAACAGACCAGCCAATGGCAGGCTCAGTGGGTGACAGGAGAGCAGCAGATGTTGTTTATATTGACTTTTGCAAGGCTTTTGACATTGTCTCCCATAAATTCCCCATAGACAAACTGATGAAGTACAGACTACAGAAACGGACAGTGAGATGGACTGAAGCCTGGGTGAACTGCTGGGCTCAAAGGGTTGTGATCAGCATGAAGTCTAGCTAGAAAGTCTGCTGCTGTACTCCAGAGATCAGTACTAGGGCCAGTTCCTTTTAAGTACTTCATTAATGACCTGGATGATGGGATACAGCGTGCCCTCAGCAAGTTTCCTGGTGACACCAGCTGGGAAGAGCAGCTCACAGAGCAGCCAGTTGCACCAGCATTCAGAGAGACCTTGAAAAGTTCAGCCATAAACCAACAGGAATTTTATGAAGTCCTACAAAGGGAAATACAAAGTCTTGCACCTAGGGAGGAATAACCCCAAGCACCAGAACAGGATGAGGGATGATCAGCTGGAAAGAGGCTTTGCAGAAAAACACCTGGGGGTACTAGTGGGCTCCAAGTAAGACCATAAGCCAGCAGTGAACCCTTGCAGCAGGGAAGGCCGAAAGCATCTTGTGCTGCATTAGGAAAAGATGTTGTCAGGAGGTCAAGATCCAGATCATTCTGCTCCACTCAGCACTGCTGAGACATGCCTGAAGGGTTGTGTCCACTCATGGGCTGCCCAGTACAAGCAAAACACAAGCATCCTAGAATGCAGTGCAGGGTAGCACTGCCAAGACGATTAAGGGATTGGAGCATCTGACGTGGTGAGCCTGAAAGCACTGAGACTCCAGCCTGGAGAAGGCTCCAAGAGATCTTATCAACATGTATAAATACCTGAGGGGGGCAGGGGTAAACAACCTTTCTCAGGGGTGCTCAGCAACAGGGTAAAAGGCAATGGGCACAAACTAAACCAGATCAAATTCCACCTAAACAAAAGAAAGCCCTTTTCTACCCTATGGTCGTTCAACAGCTGTCCAAGCAGCAAGCTGCTTTACTTGATCAGGGTGGGTGTTGGACTGGACAACCTCCAGACCCCCTTTCCAACCCCAGGTATCCTACAGTTCCTTGTGGAAGAGACAAAAGGAGGGCAAATTCATCTAAGTAATATAGACTATGGGCTTAATGTCAGTTGTTTTCTATGCACACACCAAGCCTTCAAATAAGACAAAACAGTTCCCTTGTACATCAGTTGCCTGTGTCTGACTTCATTATATGAAGGCAAGTTGTTTATTTGACTTAGGAAAAGCCTCATTGTGCAGATACAACAAGGCAAGTTCTTTTTCTCTCCCATGCTTTTCCTGATGCCCAGGCCTGTAGGTCTAAACGGTATGAGAACCACCTAACATAGAGATTCAGGCAATGTATTTGTTTTCACCAGTCGAATGATTCACCTATTGTCTATTGAAATGTCCATTTGTATCAGCAAACTTCCGTCACTTTAACGAATTTCTGTGTGTCTCCTCCAGGCAGTACTGAAGCAGTAAAGCTAGTTTAACCAAAGCAGGGCAATGGGAAATCATCCTTCTCCTTTGATAAAGCCTTTTCTCTCACATCAAAGTATTGACAGTTTTGTTTCACAACTGTAGGAAAAATGAGAGGAACCAAGAGAACATCACAGAGAAAAGCTAGAACATCTCATTCATGAAGAGCAGGCACCTGTGCACTGACCCAATTAGGCATTCAAACACTTGTCACTTTGGAGCTGGCTGGTTGTCACTCATCCAATTAGCCCCAGGGGATGTATTGTATGGTGGCATTCCCTGACAGGAGAACTAGAGCAACGGAGGCAATGAAGGCACAGTGATAGGGTGCCAGGATCCTGGTGAGTGAGAGCAGCCAGTAGCAAAGCCAAAGAACTTCAGAGCTTCCTTAACTTGGTGACTATCCAAAAAGCCTTTCAGAGTCTTCAATGGTCATTTTTTTTTTTCAGAGCAGTCTAGTTTAAAAACCTTACAGTAACAGTTCTCTTTACCCAATGATGCATTTAACTCCTGAGTGACTAACACAAGAACCATTTCAGAAGAGGTAAAAAACAAACAAGCAAACAAAATATCTCGATTGCAGGGAGAGATGCTCTAAATGTTCCTTTTAGTAACACTGCCACCAAGTAATTCAGAAGTCAAAATGTTTCAGTGACCGTCTCCTCTCTTGTTTAATTTAAACATATTACTGATGCTTTCAGATGCTCTGTGTGCTTGACCACATAAATGAGGGATAAAACGCTTTGCAACCATCCATGCCTATGCACTGTAAAAGACAGAAAAGTTCTGTTCTACTAAACCGCATACAATACTGCATTCAAGACCCCCAAATCAGATTTTTCATTAAAAAAAAAAAATCAGATACTAAACCACAGATAACTATTCAGCAGCTACTACTCACTCCAAGCAAAGCCATCTCTGTTCTTTTGCTGAAAGAGCTATGCAATGCAAACACAAGAGCAGGAAGGGGTTCAAGGGGGATTAGGAAATGTTCGGACTTAAATCATGTGACCAAGGATTTCAGAATGACCCCATCTGTGGTCTATGCTAGAAGCAAAAACTCACATTTTTTTGGTACAATATTTCATGTTCCTTCTAAGTCTGTTATTCCAGACTCACTATTTCACTAGCTGACTTGCCCCAACACCTGTTCTCTCCAGTAAGGAACATCAGAGATGATTAAGGCTACCTGCAATTATGTGAAACTATGAAATACTTTTAGTTACTTTGCTAGATAACATATTTTGATATGCTCTTCAGTTAAAATCTGAGCTGAAATTTTAAAAAAAATACATAAATCACAGACTGTTAAATCAAACAAACATGAAAATACAGGTAAATGCAGAACATGTTATATGACTATCCTGGATAATACTTAATAGAAGCTAAATTGAAAGATAGAAACTTAAGAGATAGAAAATCAATTCCAGTAGTTTGGGGGTTTTTCCCCAGTTAGCATGGAAAAAAAAAAATAGATGGAAAAAGTATCTTACCTTTGTACAAATAACTTCTGAGAAAGTTGGTCTCTCTCCTTACTTTTCCTTCTTTTCTTATCTCCTGTATGACAGGTCTTTATGTTACTGCCTTGCCTGAAAAAATAACACACAATCTGAAATATTTATAGAGGCAAATAATTATATTCACTCTTAAATTACAACAAATACTTCATATATGTCTAAAGCTGCAATACTAAATTCAGTTAAGTCAAATGAAATGGTATTTTAATAGAAACTAATTTATATACGCTGGCCCAAAGAAAAACAAGAAGCCTTAGAAACAAAAGAGGCTCCCTAGGTTTCAAAGTTGTGTTTTGCACTTAGCTCTCCAAAATATCAGCTTATATCAGATCAAACTGGAGCAACCATAGTTGATCCAGATTCACTGCACCATTAGTGATAACCAGTCAGTGCTCCACAAAGCTTGAGCAAGACTATTAGGAAGCCTAACTACATCTTTCCAGTTTTCGGCAACCCAAATTATGACACACTGGGTACCTCAGGACTAAACACTTCAGCGTTCTTTGTGCTACAGGTGCCCAAGATTCTAAAGACATCCACTGGAGGAGTTGGTAGCAGCTGACAGCAGGCCTGTCGCAGGAAGATGTTTGGTCACTGACAGCACTTGCCCAGAAAGAGAGGGGTGTGACTTAAGGGCAATTTGTAATTTGTCTTAACTCCCACTTTCTAGGAGAATATCCTAAATTCTAGTGGAAGGATGGGACTCACATGCCCCACTTCCCTCCTCCTCCAATTTAAAAGCACAAAACAAAGAGAAGACAGCAGGAGAGGTTGGTTTTGGATTCAGCTGCTACCTTCTTCATTTATTGACAAGAATTCTGTACCCAGTTCCTCTCAACTCTTACTTTTTGTTACTTTAACCTATTTTAAACACATTTAATGTTTTGTTGAGAACAAGTTGCCTATCTTTCTATGGTAGTGCATATATGGAGTTAAACTTTCAAATAAGCAAGATTCAAGAAGGAACAGGAATTTTGAAAGTGAGCTTCAAAAATTTTCTAGCTGAGGACTCCCCTTACAATCCTTTCTCCTCAATACGTTGCTCATCTGCAAGCTCAGCTGTGATTGCCACAACATGCAGTCCTTACTTCAGTGAACTGGTGATGAACTGCAGTGAACAACAACAAATTAGCATCGCTGCAGCACCTGTTGTTTTGTGTCCTATACATAAAAGTATATACATTTTACTAGTAGGAAAGTACTTAAAGTTCCTTGTTTACTCTTAACTGGAGATTGGTGTTGTTTTGTACAGTGAACCAGGAGAGACTGCAACATCTCATCTTACAAGGTTGCTACAGGAAGATCAGTTTAATTTCTCATCAAACTGATAATTCAGTCATACAATTTCTTTCCATATACTTTTAAAAGCCTTTTTATTGTTAGGTCAGCCTGCCAGTTGGCAAATTTTAACTGTTGATTAGAACTCTCTTGTAGCTGTTTCTTTCAGTAACAAACAACACTTCTCATAGATTGCTTTTTATCATGCTCTTCCAAAACAACTTGTTGCTCTTACATAATAAAACACTGGAAACAATACAATTACAATCTTTGTAATGTCAGGAGTTTTGGCATATATATATAATTTATTTCTCTGAGGTGAATTCACTTAGGAGATTCCCTTCGTTGCCTTAATCTTTATTCAGGCACTCAAATCACTTCCAGCCCCCCGCCTCTATATTCAGCTGGAAAAGCTGCCTAAAAACCAGCAGGACCTGGATGAACCAAAGTCAACACAGAACTTGCATTCAGCAGAGCTTCATGTGTGCAGCTCCTAATTGAGCACAGCACAGCCTGACAGTGACCACACAGATCCCGTTATACCAAGGGAACAGCTACACCCACCCCGCCATTCCTGCTGCTTCCCGGCTGGTTCAGCCCCCCAGCAAACTGTGTCCAAGACAAAATCTGAGTGTGCTTTAGGGAACGTTCCAGCTGAAGAACCCTTCCAAACAGCAGCATGGGTAAGACTGCCTTAAGTTTTGATTCTCCACTCTTGACAGCCCTGCAATTCTCGCATTCCAGGCACTGCATCCTCATTTGCAGCCTCCGTGGGACCCACTGGAGCAGACCCCAGGATTTACAGTATTAGCCTGTAACATCATGACTTTGATGGGCTGCAACACAGCTCCCACTGTTCCAGGTACTCTGAACTAAAAGACACCAGCTACTTATCAGGGCTGCAGGAACACCACAGCACCCAGACCACACCCAGATTATAGCCAGCCTTCTTTTTTTAAGAGACTAGATTTCTAAAGCATTAAAATGCAGATGTAGCCCAGCCCTTGCCCACCAGCCTACCCTGATGATGGGAATTTGTCCCTGCCTTCTTGTTTTTGCCATTTACAAACATCTGTAGCCTCAAGGGCATTGTTTAGAAGTTAGACATATTCTGAAACCCAGAGATGACTTGTATAAGACCTCATACATAGCAGAAAACCACAGCTCTGTTGACACTGCAGATAATCTTTTCCAGAATTCTAACATTCACTAAAAGAAGGGGAAAAACGAAGAAGGAAAGAAAAATCAAGGAGGAGGGTAAAAGGATGGTTCTTAAAGAGGTCCATAGATTAGATGAAATATGTTTTTAAATTTATGAGATATATTTGGGGTCATATAATTTGCTTGGTCACTAGCATATTGTAGAAATGTAAAGCACACTTTTTAATTTTCTGCACCTGACATTATGCTTCCTTCATACTTATTTGTTAAAAAATTCATGAAATAACTACAATTTACATAGTATTGTTTTTCTTGTAAAAGTGTTGATAGACCTCAGGGTAGCTAAATTTAGAAAAAGAAACACATAGAAACTAATAGATAACTATGCAAAAAGTTCAAATGTGAAAAATTCAAAATACAAAAAAAATCCATTCTTATTTCATAATGGTTTTACATAAGATGTACTCAAAAATATTCTTTAAAATGTCAAGACACTTTAATATTTTTAATGTAACCTTAAAAAGCAATAGTGAGACAATATGAAGCTTTTTCCTAAAATTAATAATATATCTATATACACATATATATAATTCAGTTTCAGTTTACTTAACAATATTGTGGGAAGTTCTTTAATATAAAATACTTGCTTTGTGATATTTAGTGTATTTAAGCAAAGTTTTATGTTATCCAGTACTGCAGAGCTCCATTGTTCACCCTCATGTAATTTCTTCTTTCAGAGCTGAGGATTAATGAGGAGCTCTCAGAAAAGGAGAAACCACCCTGGCTGGTTGATGAGGGCAAAGATCCATCTTGCTGTCATATCTATCTTATTTCTGGGTGTGCTTAATCCCAGATGATTCTGACAAAGGAATAATGGAAAAAATACACTGGAAATACAACAAAAGTAGCTTTTTGTTTTTTCATTTCTGGAACACACATCCTCACGAAGACACTTCCTAGAATGAGCTGTCCAGCCTAGACTATACTAACATCTGTAAGAACAATGCCCAAATTTTACGCATATTATACAAATAAAAACAAAATACAGATTTCATTCTATGTTGCAAAGTCATGCCCTTCCTTCATGGATACAAATTATACCTCATTCTTTTAATTCCTAGACTATTAACCAAAGTTGAATGTTTCAGTAAGTTACATAGTGTAGGTTTATTCTCCTGTTCAAAGTCATAACCTGAATTTTTTCATGAGACTTCATTCCAATACATCAAACTAACAAATACTAAGGTACATACATCTCAGCTATTTGAGTGATTGAGAAGTACCAGGATAGAAAAGGGAACTCGGCCATTACCTTGTGCACGTAGCTATACAGCTGTCTTGGTCCTCTTCCTGTTTTGGTGGGTTACTTTTTCCTTTCTTTCTGTTAGTAAGTGGTAAGAATTTGTACCATGCTCCCCTTCATGTTGCAAACTTGACAAAACTCTGGTGCTAAGCCCTGCTGTTGCTGGCCTGTGTGCAGGGGCACGTACAAGAGGGGCCGTTTCCAGCAGCCCGTCGCTTTGTCCTCAGCCCTCCCAAGCTTCTGTGTGATCAGCACAGGCTTTGTGGCCATACAATAGGGGTTAAACATTTCCCTGTATTTATATAAAAGCAGAGCTAAATCTGCTTAGCTGCATGAACCTTTTAATAAAATTATGCTCACGCTATTAGGGCATTTTTCCATTTGTTTGTTTTTTAAGAGTAATTTAAAATTTAAAACCCAAAATATTTATATACCTTTTTTTCATTATATGCTGTGCATAAAAAATGCAAACACCATTAAGATTTTTATCCAGATCTTATATTATCCACCATTTCCTTCTAAGTGACTACCTGTGACTTGCCTGTTTACTTAGAGATACAGTTTCATTTTTCCTTTACATTTATTCTACTTGATGACTTGCCAGTGGGACAATCCTCTGATCTCCAACGGTGTGCCTAAGAGATAGATCATTGCAAAAACTAAAATCTGCACTCTGTGGTGAAAATCCAGTGTAAGGAAGAAAGTTTAAATGTACTGAGAAAAAAAAGGAAAACATTTTTAACAGCCAAATGTGCTTGCCCACAGTCTTAAAGACACTGATTTCATACACCACATGAAGCTCTGGACCACCCTTGTTTCCAAGGAACTACTTCGAAGTAACACTGGTACAGATCACTGGTGGTTTTTTCAACTCCTAAAGAAAGAAACCCTATTTAAAAACTTTCTGGTTTATTCTGTTACAAATCCAGGTTTTTCTCTTAGCTTTTTGGTTCGGTTGGTTGGTTGGTTTGGTTTGGGGCTTTTGGGGGTTTTTCTTTGTTTGTTTGTTTGTTTTAGTTTTGGCTTTTGTTTGTTGGGGGGTGGGGGGTGTTTGGAGCTTTTGGTTAGTTGGTTGGTTGGGTTTTTTAAGTTCAGTTAAAACATTTCTAACTTTAAGGCCTTTGCATCTTTTATAGGTAGCAGTATGAATTCTGTCAGCCTCTATTGGCACTGGCATCAGTTCAGAACAATAATTTCATCTGGCCCTTTGAAACCTGTTCTGTTTTCAAGGCTTCTTAGAACAATGTTTTTCCTCAAAAAAGCATGAGCTATGCTAAAGAATCTATTTCAAAGCAGATTGCCAGTGAGGTTCAGTAATGACTGCATCCACTTGAACTCTTAAACTTGCCAAAATAGAACCAGAGTATCCTAATTTGAGCTCTCACTTCACATATGTGTTTCTAGAGCTGCAAACACTTAGCTGAGAAAGATAAAAAAAAAAATCAGAGGTTAATTACCATTACAGGCAATTTTTTAATGTGAAAATTTATCATCAAATAAAATAGTGTTGATTAGGCAAAACCTCTGCCATTCAGTTACTAATCTTTAACTGCACATTTACAGCTGCACATTCAAACAACAACAGCTGACATGAAAATGTAAATAAGAAGATCCTTACCATGCCACAAACGTGGCGCAATATTAATCTGTTATTTTTACTCAGTAACATCTAATGCTCTCAAAAGCTCAATTCTCAAAATAGCTATTTTCATGGTTTCAATCATTCCTTCAAAAATGAAGTCCCAGAAGAAAACGTTTTGGGTAATGCAGTAGCTTAACTATTTGCTTGCCTTTGACAGCATATTATATCAAGAAATCAGCTCATATATAACTGATTGACCAGAGTTTTTGTGTTTTACTGGGTTTAAGCAGAAATCGTCCTCTGAATTTTTGAGCTGAATGATGGAGGGGCAGGGCTCATTTTGTCATCTGATTGACCAAGCCTAATCAGGATTATTTCTGCACACTGCTTCACTACAGCTGTAGATCCATTAAACACTAAATGCTCCAGAGGCCCCTTCCCCTTCAGCTTCCCACAGTGACTCCCACTTTTCAGACAGTGGCTACTCAGTGGGCTACTCAAAACATTCAAAAAATGGAGGTGCTGTATTTAATGGACAGCTCAAAACCCATAGCAAAATCTGTCACTTGAATGTTAGGACAGCAGCTATCATAACAAAACAGGCTCTTTGTGGTGGAGACTTAAAAAGAAGCCTTTGAACTGGTTCTCTTACTTCTCAATACATTTTTATTAGGAGAAGGTTTTCAGTCACAATAGCTATTTTTTCTTCAACAGAAATAATTACGCCTGCCTCTGGAAATGTTCACTGAGATACGCACTTTTTTTTTTGTAATCATTATATTACCCTTGGCATGTTTATTTTTTACATCTTTGTACCGTTGTAGCCTCAGGAAGCTTTAAACTAACATAACCATTAGGAATAACCCAGTGCATAATTTACATATTAACAAAACTATTTTTTAACCTCTTGAACTGTTTAAGCTGAAAAAAACTGATGTGCACATACAGCACACAATTCCTTACTTTGAGATCTGCTTGTTAGAAAAGGTAAAAAAAAGATTCTGAGAAATATGCAGGAACTGTCGGATGACACTAATTATTCATCCATCTTTTTTTTTTTCACGCATTTTTGCCTTTCCTTTCCAAATGTCCTCAACCCTTCCCAGACATATGATAATACTCAGGAAAAGTAAAAAATCATTTATGCTTTCTGAGGTCAAAGTCATATTCCCATGAAAATTTAGGTAGTGCAGTACTCATCTGAGACCTTCAAGCAGCTCAAGAGCTAACCTCATGGTGGAGTTTAACCCCAAACACAGGCTTTGGACTATGGTAGGTTGGACTGGGCGAACACATATGGGATCTGTAACTCTAGAAATGCAGCATGGGTCACAATTACCCAGGAATGGGGCACAGGAAGACCCAAAATAAAAGCTGCCTGTGCAGTTAGTTTATGGCAATGAAGAAGACAGAAGGTTCAAAATCATAGTACGGTAATAAAATGGGCTGGTTCTTTTACCTGTTACTTTATACACTGAATGTTTTAAAAGCTTTGGTATGCCTAACAATTACAACTGAAGTCATGTCAATATTATGATTTTTAGAGCATGGACTTAAGTATTGAAAGGTACACCATTAAGTCTTCCGGCATGTTCATACAACCAAGATGGTATTTCAATTTTGCTGACTACACCAGGACTGAGATTAGGCATGCTGGATCACATTACTACTACTACTACTACTACTACTACTGTTTGTTTGAAAAGCAAGAGGCAAAATATTTCTATTTCCTTAAAGGAAAGATTTAATGGACTTAAAGAAATGCATAGCCTTGCTTTAGCTTTGTTCCTTGTACCTGTTTAAATAGTTTCATCTTCTCTTTGTAGTGTTTTTGCATATACAAACTTGATCATTTTTTTAAAATTTCATTTTCCAGCTTCAATTTCCTTTATTTCACCAGTAAAGTTTTCAGCAATCATAATTTTGTGCGCAAAAATTTCGAGTTTCTTTATCAAAAATGTCTTTATGATAGTGGAGTCTGAAAATACTTTAAAGTGGAGATGACATTCAAAAAGACAGCTTCACAGGCATAACAAGATACGCAAGATGACTATTCACTGTCACCTGTGTATCCTTATCCCAAAGAGTCAACCCAAGTACTTGGGTTCGGATATGAATTTTAAAGTGTATGTAATCAGTTAAGTGACATTACAAACCAAAAATTGGGAAGACTGAGATTCTCTAAGGATTTTAGAATTAATTTATTTACTTTAAAACTTCATCATAACCATTTCTACTGGTTTTAAGCTGTTACTACTGAAATTTCATGGATGTGCTTTAATTAAACCCATTGCTGTTGCTCTCTCAGAAATAATTTATTCCTTTTGTGTTTTTTCCCTACAAACAACAGGATGCTCTATACAAGAACATAGCCAGTTACTTCTTACCAGTCACCAACACATTATGGTAGGGAAAACAAGTTAAGTAATTTCTAACTAGACCTGAATAACTATTCTTTGTTCCAAAATGATTGTAGCATGTATGTCCTGATTATAATTCTTAGACATCTGTCTCCTTTCCACATTTTCCTGAAGTTCATTGCACCAGCCAGAGCTGACTATTTGCCAGCTACAGAAAATCAGTTCTCAAACACTCTGGGGATGCACTCATACAGGTTCCATTTCTCTTAATCCTTTACAGGGAGAGCTTTTGTTCGCATACACAAGGCACGTAAGATGTTTATCACACAGAGAAGTTGCCAAGCAGTGTGAGGTTTCCCAGAAGTGACTCCAACATGGCTGACTGAGAAGAGTCCTCTTCAAATAACTCAAGGTTCATTCACTTTATTATTTTACCAGCACATCCAGTTTAGTACTGTACATGGGCTTTCTTTATGTTTTCATGTTACTTTTTAATGAGGAAGCTCCATAATAAGATGCAGAGCATTAACTCTAATTATACTAAGATTTTCTCTAGTACTGTTCCCCATCCCTTTTCATAGTGGAACAAATGCTTTGCCCTTCCTCTTTGTGCACAATGAGTGACCTTGACTGCTGGATGTCTAAAGCCATTTAAATACACGGGTCACAGAAACGCAGTCTAAGTGTAGACAAATGTGCACTTCCCAACCTCAGGATGAGAAGATTTATCAGCATCTAGAAAACCCATTGCAGCTTCAGGAACAAAACAGATCTGCTGGTGCTGCAGTGCCTGTAGGTAACTAGAAGTTACTGAAACTAAACACATCAAGTACACAGCCTAAATGAATTTACAACAGCAACACATCAAAAAAAAAAAATAAATAAACAGAATTGAGCCTGGGCAAGAAATGGAAGAGGATAACAAATACAAAGTGCAGTTAGAATCCTGATTTTGTAAAAAAACTAAACCAACCAAACAGGAACACAAAAAAAGAAAAAAAAAAAAAAGCAGCTAGTCATTCAAACAGGCAAACAAAAATCCCAAGAAGACAGAATCAAGATTCTGGCAAATGCAATTTTAAATCCATTCTCAAGAGAAGGAAAAAAATTAATAAAATTGAGTCTTCTTTGGATGTAGAAATCTTTTTGGGATGCTTGAGCTGTCCAAGAGTTTTCTTTTTCTTAGTAAGGCACATGCTGTTTGAACTTCTGCATGTGATATACGTGCTATACCTGAGCCTGCACTACCCAAAGAGAATCTGGTTGGAATGGAGGCCACATTCTGCTGCTGATGTTCCCCTGTTCACCCTCATCTACCACCACACAGAGACACATCCAAATTATCAGTGCCTTAAACTTTACTTTAATGCTCTCTATCTACCATTATTTCTCTGTATCATTTCGATAGAATTCAGAGGCTGTCTGCTTGAATTGTGTCAATAACTTGACTGGCAACTTGAAACTAAGTTTAGCCACCTGAAACTCCTGAAGGGCTGTTTTCAGTATGTACACACAGAGCATACCAAGTGTACAAAAGAACTGGGCTCCCCAAAGCACTGGCACAGCTGTAATTTACTTTTAAATAACAGCAGGAGGAACATGGTGTATGGCAGTGCTTTCTCCTTTACCCTGAGCAGCACGGGCTGTGGCTCACCCAGTCTTCAGCACTTTGCCCCTCAGCAGCACAGCTTGTGTAGAGAGACAGAGAAGATAATCTCTCCCCCTTGCAGATCACATCTGAGGAACATATTGAAGTAAAAAAAGACTCTCTTTTCTACCCCTTTGTCCTAGCTATCCAAAGATCCTAAAACACAATAAATAGAGATTTTCCTCAGAGATAAACCACGGGGGCTTTCATCTAGGTAGCAAAAGGATACATTTTATCTCAAGTCTCTCCTCCAGCAGGTATTGCAGTCAAGCCTGTTTGTTGGGAAAAAAGCACAAATCTGTAATAATTCTTCCAGCAAGTTTCAAATAGAAGATCTTCATTCAAAAAAACCCCAGCACTCAGCAGTAAAGCAGTCTTAATAAAAAAGCCAGATGGAGACACATCCTGATTCTGTGCCAGCCTCGCTGTGTCCCAGCTGTTCCTAGTGCCCACTGCTGGCCCCAGAGGGGGGCCCCGAGGCACCACCGCCGTGTGCAGCTGGAGCGGCACAAAGTGGGGAGGGGAACAGGGTGTTAAAAACTGAGCAGCTACACCCGACACCTCTGTGAACATGCACACCCACAAAGGGCACAGTTGCTGTGGCATGGAAGCCCCATTTTGATAAATTTGACCATGTTCAAAAGGGAAAAGTTGCACATAACTGCATTTCTGGGCTTCATCTTCCACAAACTTTCACTTTAAACCCGGTTTCTATTTCTGAGACTAAATCATGGACATCTATCCCAAAGACATAAACTGCTTTCAGGTTTAACTTCTTAAACGCTGCAAATTTTCCACTACGGCAGAGCCCTTTCACACTATATGATTAAGACTTTAAGGTCTCAATTTTAAAAGACTTTTTGTCAATCTTCTGATAGGCAAATTAATTTTCATGACTACTGATCTAGAATGAATTTCAACTATTGATCTGGATATGAAAAAAAAAAATACTCAAAGGCTTGAAACCATTCCTTGCTGCAGTCCAGTTAGAACTACACTTGATTTTAAATACATTTGAATAATTTGGCATTACTTATGGAAATAGGACATTTGATACTTTTCTTTGTAATTATACTTGTGACTTCAAAGTATTGTCTCTGGATGTGCCACTCACATCTTCACAAAGACTACGTGTCATTAATGTTCTGTAAATTGTCAAATGCTTTGGTGTAGCAACTAACTGCTGAATTTGGGTTGCAAGAATAGAACAAATATTTCATTTTTATAGTAGCCACTGCAGGAACATTAAGCAGGAGCCACATGAGCATAATAGCCTTTTCAACTCTACAACGACAAAAAATTGAACTATTTGTATTTCCTTTAAAGACAGTGAAACTATATGGCAACAGAGGTGAACTAAGCAATAAAATCACACGTTCAAAAGATAGTTTCAGTAAGTAAATACATTCTGCAAATACTAGCAGTAGAGGAAGAAAGTAGCAGGTTGCATAAGGTATACAAAAAGACCAAAAAAGGAGGGTAGGGTTCATGTAGGAATGAAGTAATTGTTAAACATTATAATATGGATTTTTTATTAAAATAATTAACACCATATTCATTACACCCAAATTACCACACATCCAAACTCACAGCAGGCTCAGCTTTTGATTTGCATGCATTGCATGATTTTGTCTTCTCTACAGTAAGAGATTAAATATTCACACACATAAAAACTGGCTTTATCACTGCTTAAAAACCCCAAAGAAGTTGTGCCCTTTATAGTTTTTCGTTACTTCACACATTTGTCAAATGACTTCCTACAGGATTTACAAAAAAAACCCAAAAGCCTAGAAATCTCTACAAGAACCTGAACTTTGCAGAAGCCTGTTTTGCAGCTATCAAACAACCTGAGGAGCAGCAGATGCACCTCTTCTTTTTTAGCAGCTTAGGTAGGAAAGGTGCTTGGAATCATTTCCGCACATAGGAAGCCGGAGCTGCCAACCATCCAGTTCAGTTATTTATGAACTGCCTTTTGTACGGCAAACCTGGTTTGCAGCAGCCAGAACTGCTGCACAGACAGAACTGGAGCAGTTGGAAGAATGGCACAGCTGTAACTCTGTGATAGCAGCAGGTACAGTTTGTTAGATTACCTCCTGAGGCCATGTAGTCCCTCTGCAATAACACAGTCTCCTCCTTTCATTAGGAGTGTATGACACAAGTCTAAAAGTATCAAATTATTTTACTTTTCAATTGTAGAAGGAGGAATATAATTTACATATAATTTCTATATTTAAATATAATCCATTTAAAGCACTGTTTTGCTTACCAAATTGTATGCCATATATAGAGAATTGCAAAATAGCTACCTGTTTTACAAACTCTGTGGAAATCTCCATCCGTAGGACAGGTTTTAGTTATACAAGAGCCTGCGCCTCTGCTTTCCAAAATGCTGTACCCAGGAAACCAATGCATTTCCAGCAGGTGCTTGAGGTAAATGTGTTGTGTTCTCCTCCAAAAGTGCAGATAGCACATGCACCTAACAAATGCAGCCTCATGGTTCAAGGGGTGATGAACATACATAGTAACCCAGTTACTATGAACATACATAGTAACCCAGTGTGAAATTAGAAAGTAAGGGGTTTGTCTTTGAGGGGCTTCTAAGGCCATGACTAAATTTGATGCCGTTTTATTCAGTATACTAATATTAGTCTCCATTGTGGCACACAAAGAGAAATCGTGGTATAGAACGAATCTGTAAATGCCCCAATAAAGCCTGAACATCCACTCATCGCATGGTCTCCTAATTTACTTGTCTCTCTGTCCCACCTCTCCATATTAACAAAATCCCCAGTTCCAATGAGTTGCACTTCCTCCCAGCAACCTTCAAGTATTTCTCTAACTTCACAATTTACTGAAAAAAATAAGACTTGTAACTTTAATCTGACCTAATTATTTTAGTTATACTATTGTGGTCTGTGGATATCAATATATATTATTCATCTTTCCTGGAAGCATGATGATAGAGATGTTACCTCATTTTTAAACTAGGAATATTTTGGCTCAGGATCTGTGATGGGTGAAAAGCCAACTTATGATAAACCCAAGTCTTACTGAAATTCCGCAAAACATATTTGGAAACTACCTTAGCAAACATAGCCTGTTAAAAATAATGATTTAGCCTCAAAATACTGAAAACATTTCTTTTTCATCTTAAATAAGAGATTATTCAAGTGGGCCTCTTGACTTGGTAAACAAGGCTTTAGCAATTCTTTTCTTCAAACACAGAAATAAAAATCTGTTTTCACTTTGCTAAGCTCCAGGGTTTTTTGTTTGAAAGTATACCTAAACCTAAAATTAACCAGTAAACATATAAATTATTTTAGTTATTACTTATTTTCCTTTAAAGAACAGTAAAGGTTATTAGGATGTATATAAAACCAATAAATACCTAAAGGATGATTAGGGAAAAACAAAGATTGAGGACTTGAAGACATATTAAGTAAACCAGTAAATAAAATCAAAAGTATGTTTTATTCTGCTGTTGCTGAAGAACTGTTTTCCAATTGCAAATCAGATTGTTTTTATTTTTTGCCATAGTGTCACAGTCTGTCTAGGACAATCCATCAGAACAGCCAGTGGTGGTATACATGTACAGTTCTCCCTTATCAGAAAAGGAAAAATACTTGGGAAAGGACCACAAGCAACAAACAACTTTAAAAACATACTTTTACTCTCAAAACACTACAAATAGCAAGAGAGTAAGTGTATACTATTGACAAAGCCAAATTCAAGATGGGAACTGGAATTCAAACAGGTTAAAGGAAGAAAAAACCAAGCAAACAAATAGTGTAAGAAAAAAAAAGCACTGCAGGTTCTTTAAAAGGATTTGTAGGCATATATTGATTGAGGTTAACATGAGTGCTACCAACTGACTTTGAAGTACTATGGTAGTTTTAAAACACACAGCAAGTTAAAGCTGTGGCATTATTAACATTTAATGTTGTTTTGACTTTAAACACTGACAAGATGTCTGTTTTATCAAAATAAAAGATTCATTAAAGAACTCTTTTGAGATAGAGATTCAGGTTTAAAGCATGGAGTGCAACACTTTCTACTTCCAGTTCCTGAGGACATTTGAAGAATTGTGTCTTCATGCCAATTACAACACTATCAACTCAATGACGATATCTGCATTTAAAAAAATAAAATTGTAAATCAAAATCAAAACCTATTTTGAAAAAAAAAATCTGGATAAAATAACAATGGCTTTTGATAATTTAAGAATGTCATTCTGGTTTTATGTTTAAACTGAACGAGAACAAAACACACTGAAGCCTCATACTAAGGGCAGTTCTGTTAAAAGAGTTCACTTTTCTGCCAGCCTTACAAAGGCCTGGCATCCTCCATGTAACCCGATAAATGATGTTGAACTTGGATTAACTTAGGTGACAAACAGCCAAGTAACAGGAACTGTCAGTAGAAGATAAGAAATAGTCCCTCATACCTTCTGTGTTAATATGGAAGCTAATAAAATTCAGATGTCCACAAATACAAGTGAAGTACAAGAACCTTCACTTATTTGGAAAATGAAAGCTTAAAAAAATCTTTTTGCTATAGATTTAAATATAAGACTGTTTTACAGAGAAGTCTACAAGCTGCAAATCACTACTTCACCTGGCACTGTAAAGTTGGCAGCTCTCTGTTGAAAGCTGAAATGACTCAGGGCTACAGAGCAGCAGTGGATGATGAGCACCAGTATGACAATCACAAAAACCTTTGGTGATGACATGATCGCAGTAAGAGATACAAGTTCTTCACTGCATTCTGCATGGGCCTGCCAGACTTATGTGGTTCTGCTTTTTGTCTCCTTCTCACTCTGCAGCTACCAGGACTCTGCACCCTCTCCCCAGCCCAATCCTTCTGACCCCAGTTCCCAATCTAATTCAAATGGGGATGTTACAAGTAAGTGTCAGCAGTGGCCAGAATTTCCATGTATAAATCATGTATAAATCATGTATAAATCTTAAATCAACCCCTTTTTAGCAAACACTGTACTGTACCTGTTTTGAGAGTATGTTTAGCTTTCTGCTAAACATATCTGACAGTCTAAATCAGCCTCCCGTTCAACTAAACTCTGCTTCATTCCCTGAAATCACTGTGGAATACGTCCTTACCCTTTTTATACAGCAGAGGCAAGTGAAAAGTGTATCTGGATTTAGAAAGCTAGTTCAGGCATCTGGGTATTGAAACACTGGAAACAGAACTACACTGACAAACTGGTAACAACAGTCTGCAGTAGACAAGTCAGTGTAGAATGACAGTAAGATATTTTCATTTTGCACGCAGTACATGTATTGCTAACACCTGTCAAAACTACAGGGCATCAAATTAATTTTCACCACCTGCTGAGAAGGTGAGCAATTCACAGAAACCACCTGACTCCTCTAATCGGCAGCAAAACTAAGATAATGAAGAAAATAAACCCCATATCTCTTTCCTTACAATACTTACGAATTGCTTTTGCCCCAAGAGGAGAGGCTAGGAAAGCTAATAAAATTAAACTTCCACTAGACATGATTTTGATCTTAGCTACAAGGCTGGAAAACCCAACATATTTTTGTGAGCTGGCAAATGATTAAAGCCGCCAAGTTCTGTGCTCTCCCGACGGGCAGTGGGAGCTGGGGTTTTGTGTGCTGCAAACCCCCACTGCCTGGCAGGAAAAGAGCTGACAGATCACCCACCAGCACCACAAAGACAGCACTGTCACTAAGCCTGCAAGCTGGGGCTTCAGCCATGCTGCAAACACGAACTCCAGGAGCAGAAAATTAGAAAAAGACCCATAAGAGTATCAGTAGGTATCTGAAAATAGACAATTGAAGTCATCCATGATAGAAGTAATAGGGAATTCAGTCCTAGGGAATCGAGGAGCTTCTGCAAAGTGTTTCTCCAGAAGATTTTGATATTTAACACTCTAGGAGGGCCTGTTGATTCTTTCTACATGTGCTTCCCCCATCCAATTTCATGTATATTTCATAAAGAGTACATGGTAGGATGAACTGTTATCTTTACACTAATCTCTATACCCATAACAATAATTAAATGAAATTTTCCAGCAACAATTTTAGCCCCACCCCCTATAGAAGCAGATGATTTATTACATCAATTTCAACACGTCTTATCATGTAATGATTATAATGCACATGTATTATGAGGCTAAAGTTCTTACCACATTTGCAGATTTATTCTAATGTTTCTATTGAGTGCTTTATTTTGGGGTTTTTCTGATTTCTCTCAGCAAAACTTTCATAGTATATCTCCAAGGAAATTTTTGGGAATATTGGAAATTCTATCTATTCCTCATTATAAATAATGACATAGCTTAAAAGCAGAATTGGAACTTTAGGTTTATTACAAGTGATCTAAACTCTGACCTTACCTCTGCACAAGTGATCTAAAGAGAAGAAACATAAAAAAGGCAGCTTTTCTTTGCAAAATGCCACCAACGGAACAGACAACTTAAGCTTCTGCAGTGGAATGCACAGCAATAGAAAGATGACCCCAAAATTTTGAAGTCAGCCTTTGAAGCTGTGCAATGGTTTGAGTTCACAAGCACATTTCACATTTCAGCCCAGGGGAACCTTTTGTACATCTGTGCCCCACCCCTTCCTATACTGCTATGCCTTGACCTCGTCTCATGCTCTCTGCTATCCGAGCTTCAGCTTTTCCTTAGGGTTTCTCCTGGTATCTCCTCACTTCCCAGTTACTCTTACCTACTGCACTCATCTTTTCTGTCCTCCAAAAGCATGCACATAAACAAGCTTCTGGTCGTTTAGGTCAGTATGTTTCTCCCAGTCCCCCAACATCATAGGCCTAATCTCTGCCACATTCATCATGTCAGCATATGAGTATCACCTCACTTGGGGGCTGCTGGCAGTGGACAGCATCACTTCTGCTGCTCCAACACCATCCCAGGCAGCTCCTGGCACTCGTATGCTCTTCTGTTCCCCGGGACACACAACATACGTAACCAAAGCCATGCTATGAAAAAGAAGATCCTGCTGAGCTGCAGCAGTCTTGGCATTATACCAGACTGAACTAAACCTTCCAAAACCATCAGCTGATTAAAGGCGCAGGATTACCACGTAGGACTTGAAGGAGACAGCACCAAATGCTACATGGTGTGGAAGTGCCCAGGCCATTAGAGGATGCAGCACTTACCTGTGACAAGGCAGACACCTTATCCCAGCTGCTTAACAGGGAAGGATCTGCTTCTTGCCTAGCAATTCCCAGTCCCAGCTTCATCAGTTTCACAGCTTCTCACAGAGTCTGGGCCTAACCATTCACCCTCTTGCTGACTCTCCTTGCTCTTCCACATTACCAGCTATTCATTCCTCAAAATTACTGACAAGCAACATTATTAACCAAAGGGAAAACTTCCTTTTCCTCCTAAGCCACTGCTTCTTTTGCCAAGCCCCAGAGTTGGCCAGCTCCCATAGCTTATTACCATAAACACAAATCCTTGTCAGACATCTGCAGGTATGATCTGGGATGCACTCAGCATAGTTACAATATTTGTTACAGCTTATGCTTTGCTACTGGAAACAGACAAGCTGAAATTTATTAAAGGTTCTTTAATTCAGCCAGTAATTAGTCATAGTTATGACAAAGTACCAATCCAGTACAGGAAGGCAAAGGTTTCTAAGTAAAACCCGTGGCTTTTACATTTTAATAACTTCTACTCTGTCATCATCTTTAGAAGTGACTGAATTACTTTGGCTGAAGTTTTTCAGACAAATCTACCTTGCAGCAAACACTGGTGTCAGACAGCTTAAAAACCACATAGCACTAACAATCGCTCCCTTAATGATAAAGGGTGAGACATGATCAACTGTTACATTTATTTCATGCAATTTGGTATCACCCCTATGAACTAACATGACTCAAAACAGGAATGAACACATAACAAAAACTAATCTCCAGGTTTGAACAGAGCTCTAATTTTAGCTCAGTATTGTGTAACAGTTTTCCCAGGTATAATTTCCTTCCAAGTGTTTAAATTATGAAAGTTGTTCTCAACCACCTTTAAAAGCCACTGCAGGAAAAGCTGCATCCAGAACTGGTGCAGCACAAAGCTTACTCAGATGGCTGAGCAGCGTCTGCTCTGCTCAGAGCAACACTTGACTTTTGGCTCTGTGTTCCCACATTCTTAGAAGCCTGCTCTGTGCTCAGGACTGCAGCAAGCAGAAGCATCCTCCTATATACATACACGTCATCCACTAAAAGAACTGGGGGAGTAGCTGGGATCTTTAGAGCCTGAACTTAGAGCCAGTAGTCTGCACTGTGAGACACAGACCCACACCAAGGAGCAGCTAAAAGACAGCTCCTTTCCTGCCTGAAATGTAACAGTGCCAGTAGGAAGAGCTTTTAATTCAAAAGCAGCACACTGGAAGTAAAATTAGCTCAAAGCACTGGATCGTGACTTGGCAAGTAATCACTGCACCATCCTACATGATTCACCAACTGAAGAACTCCCAAGTGGCTGACCTTAACAAAAGCAAGCTTCCACCATATACCTACAATGCAATATTTTTAAGCATAAGGAACGCTGCAATACACACTGATCAGCACAACCATACAAGTCAGACTGCTGTGCACATGCTGTGTGAGCTCACTTTACAATAAATGAAATAGATCAATTATTAAAAACAAAAGTATACAATTTTTTCAATTATGCAACAAGCCTTTAAAAAGGGCACTTGAATATTTGATAGTTTAAGCATGGTGGGTGGAGATTTGTATTTTAAATAGATGTTGCTAATTTCCCCACCACCACCACTGCCTCAGTAGGAAATTCCCAATGTGAGGGCTAACAACGCACTCTAGAAAGCAAGCATTTCAATCTACTTTTCCATTTTAAAACATTAACCCCCTAATAGAGAACACTAAGTGACTAGGTTTCCCAGGTTATCTGCTGACATGAAGATACTGACTTTAAAAATGTTTAATAATTAAAAACTGCAAAACATTTTTTTTATTGACACTTAAAAAACCGAACTGAAAAATAGTTCCACAGAATATCTACATTCCATAGAATGTTCCACATTCCATAGAAATGAGGAGCACAGACAGCAGTAGTTTGCTCTCCTTTAGGATGTGCATCTTTAGAAGTCTAACTAAATCTTGTATTTCACATGATGCTCATTTGAGCAAAAACTTCCTTATCAAGAATTAGTGGTCTAACAGGAAGATGGCCTTCAAATTAAAAAAAAAAAATATTGCCTGGCACATCATTTCTTGCATTTTTCACTTTTCTGTGTGATGATTTTCAAGTGGCATCTGAGTAACACTGGCACCACCCAGTGTAAATTCATCCTATATCAAAGGTGAAAAAGCAAAACATTTGCTCCAGTAAAAACCCTGGAAGTCTTTTGTGTAAAAAGGAAACTGGGTGTGCTTCTCCTTACACCTTGACTAAATTCTTCTTTTCACTGTGTTCCAAGAACAGTTTATGGGTCCAGTGCTAGAAGGCAACACAGCTTCACAGCTCCTTGAAGGGTCATCTGGGGAAATAGCATTAAGTTTGTCAAACAACTCTGACAATTGACTAGATATCACTCTTTGCTAGAACATCTAATAAACTAAATTACAATCCTGTTGAAGGCAGAAAGAATATAATTGAGGATACAGACAGCAAATGAGGAAAATGAGACCTTCCAAAGCAAGACATGCTAAGCAGGGCATAGAGAGATCAAGTCAAATTTAACAGCTATTAAGTCAATTGAAAATTATGTCAGGAAAGCATAGAATTCTTAATACAGTACATTCTCACAAATAATGATTAACTGGGAATCATTATCTGAATGGGAGGTTATTGTCATCACCCTCCTTCACACTAAAAAGTGTCAAAACCAGCACTCAGATGCCATGGGGGATTTTCTTTCTTGCCTTGTGAAATGCTGTATTTTTTTTCCCCCGATTACATCACTTCGCAGAGTACAGCAAGAAAAAAAAAAATTTACTTAGGCTCCAACAGTGATGCAAGTCTACTGAAATCCTGCCAGTTAAAAATACCAACCTTTATGTTCAGGTTTCACTAAGAAAGACGCTAAAGATGTTCCCAAGGCGATATTCATGCCTTGCATCATCTGTCTGGTGATACACAAAAGTCTTTCCAAGGTCTTTATTGTTAGGCCAGGAAGTTAATGAGGTAATACACTTACCAAGGGGAGGGAAAGCAGAGACAAACTCAAGAACTGTCTCAGGCTGGTTCAATACTTTAAATTAAATGTAAAATAATGAATATTTCACATATTCTCAAACAGTGTTTGTACTTGTAGAAAATGTTCCTCTAAATTTTGCATTTAAACTTAGAAAAGCCTCACTTGAAATCATCCTGTTTCAGTACTCCATGAATCACCCCACATGCACCCTTGCTCTTTAGAGCCCACTCACTGCCATACCACACTGATGTGCCATCCTTAGGATTACAAAGGACGCTCCAACAAAGGGGGATCGCCCACTGTTTCCTATAAATCATCTTGAACCTCACTGATCATTTCAACAAAGGTGGTTCTGATGCACAGGCATCTTGGGCTGTCTTCACAGAGAAGAGGGAGAATGTAAATGAATGACAACATTGCATCCTAGAATTCAATACAGAACAATGATGACAACTGAAAGAGGCCAAAAGCAGCAAAGTTATTTAGCTTTCCCTAACGAGCAGCATATGAAATGCAGCAGAGGAAAAAACCCAACATTTTTTAGTCACTCATTATTAATTACTGAAGGAAGTAGAATGCTTACCAAGCACACTAACCGTGACTGAAAATTCTGACATTATCTGAAAGTACAACAAGATATTTCTCTTGATTTAGGAGAGATTAAGCAGGAGGAAAACATGAAAGGAAGTCGTAAGAATCCCTGTTGAGCCTGACACCCAAGTCCTGTTTTCCATGACTTTCCATACTTCAATAAACATGAAATGAAAGTTTTACATTTCCATACAGCAAAAAAGCCCACCCTGAAATGCCACACCTTTTCCTCATACCATAAAAAGTATTCACTGTTCAACCTTCACCAATAAATGCATAATTTAAAGCTTTTTAAAATACTTTAAAATACAGATTTTATCACTTTTCTCCACCTAAAAACCTTTCCTTCTTTGAGTTTATAGTTTCTTAGACCTAGTTGCATGAACAATAATGAAACAACAACAACCAAAAAAGCCCAAAACAAACAAACAAAAAATTACATTGCAACTCCTCCTCTTACAGCTAAGTAGAATGTGAAAGTCTAGAAGAACTTAGTCTTTGGTGTGAACTGCAAAAACAAACTGGGATTTTTCTCTCTCTGTTTCATCTAGGCAACCAAGTGTTTAACCAAGGCTTCTAAGTGATTGAAATTTAAAACTCTAATTCCAAGAAGTAGACCAGAGAAAAAACTTTTGCCCTAGATTTGAGGTAACTACTTCATAGGAGGGGAAGGGTCTTCCTACTTCCTAAGCCCAGTGAAGTATCACTTTATTATCACTTCATTTACTTGAGTTGGCACTGCACAAGGGGATAGCAGGTAATCATCTGGGATCCAAACCTGGTGGAAACCACAATTATCTTATGCATATTAACACCACTGCATCCCTGGGTCAACACCCACTCGTCCCTGACAGGGCACAACCCACCCTGTTCCTCTTCTCAGGGCACTGATCTCAGCCACATGAAGCCAGGATGAGAGAAGTGCCAACTCCTCTTGCTGTAGCTGGGTCACTGCATGCTCCAGCACACAGTCACTAATACAGAAGGGGTCAGATGCTCCTGCTCAGGGCACTCATCAGGTCCAGACGTTGTCATTTATTGCTGCCTAGGACATCAGGCTGGGCTAATGTATTTATCTTGAAGGAGAGACCACACAGTTTAGCACTTGAGTCACTTCTACCAACAGGAAACACACAAGAAATGGTCCAGGTTTCACAACTGGAAAACCTCACTATTCACATCCTTTCCTCCCTCACTAGAGAAATTTCCCTCTCTCATAAGTGAAGATGCACTTTTGACACACTTTTTTCTGTTTTCTTATCTCTAATTTTCTTATCCTCCACCCCCACTCATTACAAGCTATCCATACTTACTTTCCTCCTTAAAACTGAGACAGCTTCAGACTGGCCCAAATACCTGCTTTATCTCTGCCTGTGTGTCTCCACAGACTCTATGGCACAGCGCAGCTACACCTAACGCAGCTCAGGCGCTGGCAACCTGCATCTCCAGGGCACTGTGGGACCAGACTTTGACTCCCACAGTGATCACAGAGATTAGCTGGCCTCTCCTGAGGTCTGTGCTGCTGGTCCCAGTACCAGAGGCAGCGTGGTACAGGTGGGCTCAACAACAGCACAGCCATGCAAAGCAGCTCTGTATGAAAATTTGCATATAACCAGCCTCTCAGATACCCTGTGAGGAACAGCACACTCAGGCTCTCTGCACTGGCCTTGGGCTAGTAAATCCTGCCAAGCTTGGGAAGGCTGTGAGCAGTCAGGCTGGATCGCTCAACCTCGCACTGGGATCTCAGGCTGCTTGCTGGAGAGAATTTAGATATGCCCAGCACCCTGAACTCCAAGAGACCTTGTCAGCTTCTCATTTAACATATGAATGCATAAGGCTGGCTTAGATGTAATACTGAACCTAAGCCAAGCCCCTCCTGGCACCTCCTGAGGATGGCAGAGCAAGAACACCCTATTTCGAGATAGCAGGGGACAGCCCAAGTCGAGGCAGGGCCAGTGCTGAGCCCTAAGTGGGAACTTTTTGTGCCTCCCTGACCAAGCTTATCCAGCCTTCCACTTTGGGTGGGCACTTCAGCCTCTCCACTGTCCAGACTAACACTTGTCCACTCTAGGAGCAGCTGCTACGATCTTACAAATAAAAAATGCCAAGGCATGCAGCGTTTTCAGACAGTAGTAAACTTTGGTGATTATGTGGCGTTAAGATTTAACCATACAAGAACAGACATAATTTACTTTTACACTATGAATGATACAGGGCAGGTTTTACCGGTACAATACTACAAGCAGGAAAATTATTTTCCAGTGATCAGCACTTTCCTAGATAAAAACCTTCGAGTTTTTCATAGATTAATGATTAAAACAACAACCAAAAAAAAAGCTGAAAAATAACCATTTAGGTTTATTTTGCAACACAGTATTAAGTACCAAAATTGAGTATCACTAAAATTAAGCCTCATTTAATAAGCCACAAATGCTTATAGCAGCATGTTCATGAGTCACTGAACTACTTTCTTACTCTGAAGCCACCAGCACTGGGGAATAGTAGAATTCTGCATGAAAGGTCAAGCCAGAACAAAATTGGTGAGAGTATACACTGATAAGCAAATGTTTTCAGTAAAAAACAAATAAATTTTTTAGTGATGTTAATCACAAGTAAATTCCCACAAAGTGTGAATAACACTATGTCCTCTAACACACACACATTCATAAATCTATGAGCAAGTTTTCTTAGAGTTCCAGAATGCAGTGGATCACAGGAGGTATAGATCACAGTATGTGATTATTTGGTCTCTTTATTCCAGCCAACCTGACTTTTTTTGGTAGATTAATAATAGCCTCAAAACCAAGTAAAACTGACATTACTAACTTAATATTAAATTCATTCTCTTGGTGAGTGTTAGCAGTGAACTTCTATAAAATTGCTATTGTTCTGGGCATTTTGGTTGTGACCATCAACTCAGCGGATGCAGGATGCTTAACAAGCATTAAGACAGGTAATGGACTATGAATGGAAGTGTCTTTACATGCAAACACCTCGGGACATACATAATCTTGGCACTGGTGAGTAAGTGCATATGGAAAGAGGAACTGACTGAAATATAAGGGAATTAGTAAGAATTACTAAAATCGGTTTAAAATAAATATCATCTTCCCCTTCTGTGAACTCCAAGCTTTGCTGAATATTAATAGTCCAGTCCACACAAGTCCATGAAAGCAGGTAGGCATCTCGCCAGGAAAGGAATGGAGCCTCACAGTGTTAACCACTAGATCTACACAAGTATAGTGTTTAATGTTCGCCCACTGGAGTCTGGGTGGCTCTGCCCATTTCAGACTCACACAAGCTCTGCTGCTCTTGCACAGGCCAAGTTTCTGCTCCTAGATGGTGAATTAGGGCTCTGTCTGATAAAACAGATCTTCTCTGACCTAAATTTGTGATGTAACACAAGATGTAGGTGAGAATCTATGAAGTGTAAGAAAGCAGTAAAAGGGAAAGGCCACAAGCCGGCTTTTCTGGGGCAGAACCAAAACAAAGTGTCATTTCCTCACTCCTGAACTTCTGCATCTCCAGGCAGGACAGCCTGAGTTTCCCTCTGTTCACAGATGCTTCCTAGAGTGAGTTTCACACCCATTCCCATTTTATGCATTTATGATTTTTCAGAAACCAGTGGGTAGAATAATTTAATCCCTTTCAGTGAACACACAAGCCCATTTCGTCAATACAAAAATTTACTATCATTGCAAGTGTGTAAGACTGACCTTAAGGATAAACTGAAGATTCAACGTAATTTCTAACAGTACCCAAGACATTTCAGTTCAAAAGATGAACATTACACACAGTCTGACTTTAATAAAAACATGTAAAAACTCTGTCTCTAACAGACACAAATCAACTACAAAAATTAAGATTTTTAAGTCTTCTAAAACATAGGAATTTTTTTAAATCCTTTTTCTAAAGAAATCAAGATTTAGTTAGAACAGAAAATTGCTCTCAAATTCAAATAAAAATTATAATGATCAAGTAACATCTAGGGGTAATATGAATTTAATAGTTCATCTCCTAATCAAGCTCGTCTTATAAGTTTTGTTGTATTTTGTATTGTTTTTGTATTTTGTTGTATAAGTTTTACTTGTATTTTAATGAAATTTGCAGCACAGCCCAGTAAGACTGAAATAGGTTACTGTGCTGACATGAACTGCCTCAGGGACTCTGGGGAAAAAAGAGCTGGGACAGACTCCTCTTCTGTAGTGCCTCGTGCTGCCTTCATCTGCCAGCTTGATTCTCTACAAGCATGTCTGTGATCACAGAGATGGTGCTACAACAGCCTGTTATACAGTTAATTAATCCAGCCCAGGAAAAGAACACGGGAGGACTTTCTGTTGTGTTTTAATTGCATATTTCTTTGATAAGAAAGAGACTGAGGGAAAACCTCTTGCACATGAGGCTACTGCCCTGGAGACAATGTGGACTCTTTCCATTCCTTTTCAAAGTATATAAACATGAGCCTGAGAGCAGCAGTGCAACAGGGAGGGAAAGATGCCACAGGGGCAACAACAGCCAATTCAGATTACCCTGAGGTCAAGATCCTTGGGGCAACGAGGGGTGCACATAGCAAGCTCAATGCCCTGGACTTCAGGAGTGAAGATTTTGGTTTCTTCAGGGATCTGTTTGATAAAGCACCATGGGATAAAGCCCTGGAGGGAAGTGGGGCCTAAGAAAGCTGGTTGATATTCAAAGATCTCCTCCTCCAAGCTCAGCAGTAATATACCCCAACAAAGAGGGCAAAACCACCAGGAGGTCTGCATGGATGAATAAGGAGCTCCTGGACAAACTCAAACACTCAAAAAGGAAGTCTGCACATGGTGGAAGCAGGGACAGGTAGCCTGGGAGGAATACAGAGAGATTGTTCTAGGAGCCAGGGACCAGGTCAGGAAAGTTAAAGCCTAGATAAAACTAAATCTGTCCAGGGCAACAAAAAAGCTTCTACAGGTACATCCACAATAAAAGGAAAATTAGGTAAAATGTGGGCCTTCTTCAGAAGGAAACCTGGTTACCTGGGATATAGAGAAGGCTGAGGTACTCAGTGACTGTTTTGCTTCAATTTTCACTGGCAACAGCTCCAAGCACATCACCCACCTCACAGAGGGCAAAGGCAGGGACTGGGAGAATGAAGAATCACACACTGTAGGAGATTGGGTTTGAGACCATCTAAGGCACGCTAAGGTGCACAAGGCTGTGGGACCTGATGAGATCAATCTACAGGCCCTTAGGGAGCCAGCAGATGAAGTTGCTAAGCTATCCATCATATTTGAGGAGTCATGGCAGTCCCATGAAGTTCCCACTGACTGCAAAAGGGGAAATATAACCCCCATTTTTAAAAGAGGGGAAAAAAGGAAGACCCACGGAAATACGGACCAATCTCACCCCTGTGCCTGGCAGGATCAAGGGGAGAATACTCCTGGAAACTATGCTAAGGCACATGGAAAATAAGAGGGTGATTGGTGACAGCCAACATGGCTTCACTAAGAGCAAATTGTGCCTGACAAATTTGATGGCCTTCTATGACGTTACGATGTAAAGGTATTTTCCTGTTCCCAATTTGAATTTTGTTGTCAAGACAACGCAATCCTCTCCGTGTGGTTTTCCTGCCATTTTTTTCCCTAGTTTTCTAGTCTGCAGTCTGTTTCTTCTCTCAGTACAGCTGAAAGCATTTTTAGTTCTCCACTTCTCCCACACAGCTCTTTGAAAGAAATCTTTTGCTATCTTGCCACTACCAGTCACTTATCATCCCTTGAGAACTCTGAGGTTTCATTTTCTGGTCGCCTCTAACTGTCTTTTCTTAATGTCCCGCCCAATGAAACCCTTACACTGACACTGCCTAGTGAAAGGAGGGGAGAAATACAGAACAAAGAAGGCTATTTCCAATTTACTGGAAACTTGAATCATAAGAAAAAAATATACACCCAAAAGAGTATATTATAGCAAGGAATTACTGCCAGTCCAACTCAGCACATAACAACCAACGCACTGCAAAACCAGAAAAGCCACTACACATGCAACTATTTAAAAAGGAGTCTGAATCAGTCAGCTTTCTCAACATGACTACAGATAAAGGCAATGCTGTCAGACTGCCCCAAAGTTACAGCTATTTTGATACAAGTAAAGGCTGGAAATGCACTCAGAAGTCAAGCATGCTCACTGAGAGCACTGAGTCATACCACCCTCTCACTGGCAAGAGGCTCTGCTGCCACTTTCCCCAGCCTGATTTTGTGACCTGGCAGCTGCTCACACACTCAAAACAATACACCATCACTCCACAGACAACTTGCCATTTTGCAAGTTTGATACATTTTAGTTCTGCTTTTATGATGCAGAGGTAAGTAGCATTTGATAATGGACTGAACTCAGAATGACCTCATCTTCAACTGTCACCATATATTGAATCAGCAACTGAAGTGGGACAAGCATTTGTATAAAAATTATACAAAACCGTGACTATCGTTAAATGATTACATCCCTGGGAGAGAGAAGTCACATGCTTTTGAATTGTGCATTTATACCATAAGGAATTAAAACAATAATTGTAATTCAGTCCGAGTATCCATTTCCATTTTATAAAAAGGTTGTGTCAAAAGTGGAATTGAGCATTAAAGATGTTTTGCTGTTAAAGATGGAAAAATCAGCTATCAGACTTTCATTTACTTTATTGAAAAATAATTAAAAATCCTAACACATAATACTGTACTAGACCTTGAAAAAAAGGACATTGATTTGTAGTCAGCTATAAATTTCTTCCCAACTATTTCCAACGAGCTACTGCATAAAACAGATCTAAAATGCGTCCTCACTTACATGCTCTTCTCCCTGTTCCTCATTCCAAATTTCAGTAGCTTAGAGTTAGTGGTGTCTCACAGCCTAAGTCTGTATTTTACGTCACCAAAGCAGGTTAAAACCACAGCAACCAGTAGACAGAGAAATTATCTAACAGCACTGCTACTGAACACTGGTTGCTAAATGCAGACCAGGCATTAAGTGCGGGAGAGGAAAAAGCACAAGCTTGCAGCCTTCATTACAGATTCTGCTTATTTTGAAAGAGGTAGCTTTAAAATTCTAACTAGGTAATCATGTCAGAGACTCTATCCTGAGTCCCGCAGGGATCCATGCTCAGGCTTATGCTGTTCAGTGTATTCAGAAATGACCTGGAAAAGGAGCAAACTCTGAGCCTTCTAGAGTTCCAAAATCATTGTGACTGTAAAGATAAGGACTGGCTACAACTAATTGAAGAAGGCCCTTGCAGTACAAAGTCAGAAGACAATAAAATAGCAAAAAAGAAAAGTCAAACAAATAAAACTATACAATGAATTAGGAATTCATTGTTAAAAAAACCTAGAATGAAATACTGAATTTATGTTAAGTGTTTATTATTAAGTTTATGATTAGGTCAGGGCAACACTCATCATTGAGTGAAAAAAAACCAAGCCAAGTACTGGGAAAACAACACAGAAACAGAAGAGGATTTTTTAAAATGTATATTTTATATACATATCTGATATTTACAGTGTAACTCCGTGATATAGCTGCATATGCATCTGGTGTGTAATATTTGTCCTCCTTCAAAAACCTCTTTTCGCCCCCAAATCTCGGAATAAAAGTCTACAGCCACACTGGGAAACACTTTTGAAAACAATCTTCCAGTCATCTCTTTTCTCTGTTTCATGTATAGAAATTGTTACTTCTCTAATTAGAAATAACACATATAATTTTAATAGGTGGCTTTCTAAATAGACAGTGGTCTAAAAAACTGGCTTTAGGATACAAATATTTTCTCACTAAGACTCACCAAAACCCATGATGAATCAATAGAGTCCAACTTCTGTTTTCTTAAAATGATTATCGAAGAGATCATATTAAAGATACCACATTCCAGGAAAAAAAATTGTAAAAGTAAGATTTTCTGCTAAATATTCCCTCTCTTGCAATACATTCAGGACTTCTATTATGCAGAGATATTAGTTTTTGCTCACATCTCTGACAAAGGGACTGGACTAAGCACTGATCTGCAAATTAATTTATATTAGCTTGTCACCATTAACAAGCTTGAACATAAAGAGAGCTAAATGTGCATGTGCAGAGACTTCCTAAATGCAAGAGAGACCAACATCAGCTAGACACACACTTACCATTTCCGACTGACTGTAGCAGTAGCTCTACTAATCAGAGAGATGAATGGATACGCAGTCTGTCAGAAAAGGGAACAAAGACCTGTGGCTACAGGCGAAAAGCTCCCTGCTCACTGGGCTAGGATGCTTCATTTGCATTATTTGAAGCAAAACAGCTCTTGTCAGGAGGTTTTTGACCACCCATTCTCTTTTATTTCACAGTGGAATTAGGTGATATTATCTATAGCTAATTGTTTGGATTCTTAGAACAGGCTGAGCAAGCAGTAACATAGGCTGGGCCACACTGGTTTAATACAGCTTTGGCAAACAGAAGGCTAAGTCATCACCCTGCTCACATCCGCAGCGTAAAACAAATCCGAGTCCTTTTGGTCAGAGTGCCGTGTCAGCCTCTTCAAGGAAAGACTGCATCCAGGAGGACCAGAGTCAGCATTAGAACTTAAGCTTTCTAGAGCTCCCAGACCACTGGTTCCACTTCCCCAGGTGGACAAGCACACTTCTGCTTTCAGAGGAAACAGCTCAGTTTATGTACTGGTGTGAGATGGCAGTAGTAGAGAACTTGCTAGACATCTGCTGCGTTTACCTCGGCTCTGCTAACTCACTGCTCAATAACTCCCTGCCAATTTCTGGCTCATTTGTACCCATGAGAAGAGCTGTCACCATTTCTCTTTTTCATTTAAACGAGTTTATGGGGTAAAAACCTGGTGGAGGCTAACAGGTGTCACTCTGAAGTTCTATCTGTTACACAGGTGTCTATGTTTACCCCTTCCCTGTATCAGTCCAAAGAAAAGGAAATAGTTTCTGACTTGAGGACATCAAACCTCCTCTTTGCATCATGCTTCATACTAGGCTTGCCTGTGGCACATGTGCTCTGGAGACTGCTCAGCTTGACCAAAAGGCAGCACAGAGGGTAACGAGGAATCTCCTGCAGAACACCACCAAGCCAACACCTGTAGCTCAACAGGCAGGAGGGAAAGGGGCCATCTCTGCCAGCAGCACTGTCACTCCAGGAAGCAATCACTGCTGTTCTTCTGCTCCATCACAGTGCTGTTTCACATCCATTCCCCTTGTACACATTTCAGGGTACATACTGTAAAATCCAAGAACCCCCACTAATCCCATCTATCCAAGAGCAGAGGTGTAAAAGCCATGCAAAACACTGGAATGTCCTTGATGAGGCTGTCATCTAAGAGCTGAGAGCACAATGTCTCCAGGGTCAATTCCTGCCTACTTCAAACAGAGGGGTGCAAGGATAGCTGAGCTTTGCAGGGAGCCATGGGCTTTCTCAGCTGCTTCCTTGGTATTTAAGAAACATCAAACTTCATACTCTATTGTATTTTAATCTCTTTGTACATAAATTGTATGTAATCACTTAAAAAGAGCTGTTCTTAAGGTGCCTTCCAGCCAATTTTTACCAGAAATTATCACCATCCTAAAATCCTGAAAGTCAGAATCCACTTTTCAGGTCTCAAAAATAATCATCATCCCCCACTGAAGAGTGCATCAGAGTCTATCTGAATACTCCCTAGAAATGGCAGATGGAGAATGCTACAGGAGTTTATCTTCTAAAAGGATAGGCTCTGATTATTTCCCTAACATTCTAAGTTCTTATGGCCTGTGGCATTTGGGAGCAATATTTTGGTGCTCACAGAACAGAGTTCCACAGAAACGACAACTGAGCTGATGGGAAAACCATCTAGTCATACTAAGGGATATGAACACATGCCACAAAATACATGAACTTTTATTATTTAAAATAGAAAGAAGAAACCATCTACATGCAAAGTACAGGCTGGGGGTTTGTTTCTTGCATATTTATGTGCAATACTAACACTTCAAAAGTGCTTAAATATTTTTTTTTTCCCCTTCTTACATTTCTACTTTTTCTTCCTTGGCCTGTATAGTAAATATACCTTGCAATGCAGGAACTGCTGCCAAATGTTTCCCTGGGAAAAATACTAGGGTAATAAAGGTTTGGAAGAAATCTAGTGAACAAATCAGATGTCAGCATATTCGAATGAAACCAGGCATAAGCTATGTGAAACAGAAAAACTGAAATTACTCGGAGGGGACAAGAAGGCATCCTTCCAGTTAAGTCTGTTAACAGGGAACCTTGGCTGCTGAGTACATCAAACAATTTAGCTCTCCAATAGGAAACAGTACCATTGTAAGAGACTTTCTTAGCCTGTCTGTTAGGGAGTGCCATATTTCAGGCATTCAGAGCATAAAGCAATGACAACAATGCAGAGTCACATGAAGTTGTTCCGTGCCAGCTGTGTAAGCTTCCTGAAATTTCATTCACCTAAAGGTCAAGAACATGCAGTACTGTGCATATGAGGCCTTTGAGAAATTATTTGGAGTTCAAGTGCCTGTAAGATTTTCCTTGTGGTTCATTACAAAGCTAACACTTGACTGATTTAATTGGCAAGGTGACAAGTTGTCCACACATGTTCTGCTGTGCAGGAAATACATTTGGTCTTTTCTGCTGGTTTTGGAACCAAGTAGCCCTCTGATACAGAAAAAAACGTTATGGGGGTATGATGGACTAAAGTAATTTCCAATTTTACCAACACAAAATCAGATTTTTGTAACCATCCTGACTCGAGAAGCTATCCACCTTGAAAGTTACTTAAAAAATAATCAAAATTTGGATTTTCAATTTGTATTTTAAATTAAAAAATTGAAGTCATTTAACCTGAAAGTATCAAGGATTTTGGAAAATGGTATTCTGCCAGGCCTAATCCTAATGTGCTCAGTTTTAAACAAACATACATAACCCAGCAAAATGTAGCCTCTGGCTTAAAAACAATCCTGTATTAAAGCCATAGGTAATCTGTCTTACATAATGCTATTTGCATTTTGTAAATCCTGTTAAAAATACTTGTGACATCAAATCAATGTCTTCTAATCACAAATGCAACATCCAAACCAGGACTCATGTAGTAGACCTGGTTTGGGGCTTTTTTTTTTATTTTATGAATAGTTCTTGTAGCATTTGTGGTATGCATGAACAGCACAGTGGTATGAACTGAAGTTTAGTATCTTAGTACAAATATAAATTAAATTAGAGAGTTATCATCACTTATCCTTGGAAATTAAACTAGAGTCTAATGTTCCAGTGTGGTGAATTACTCACATCCATGGGATGGGATGGTAACACAAAATTTTGCCATTAATAAAACAGATTATAACTTTATGGTAGGAAGCTAATATTAAACTTTATGCTAACTCACATTATCCCACTTAAATTTTGAACAACAATTTAGTTTTTAGCATTAAAAAAGTCCCAGAATGTAGGCAGATACCCAAGTACACTGCACAGGTCCCAATTCAGCCTTACAAGTTCCTAGAGAATCAACTACACTCCCCCAGCTGTGCACACAGCACATATTCTGGGTAGATAAAGACTTATCTTTGGTTTAACACTCTGCAGCTCTCTAAGTAGATGTGATTAAGCACCCAAGGTCTACAAGAGTTCTCTTGAAGAACTGCAAAAATCAGATGTGATGGGGATCACAATTCCTGAGAAGCAGAAACAGTGATAATTCTGCCCACGCCTTCCTCAGCCAGGTGGCTAGAGCACATACTTAAGGATGGGAGGTCCAACTTCAAGCTCCATGTGAGAAGAGTTTGAGCAGGCCTGCTGACGGTTTATTACAGAATACAGGCTCATTGGAGAGTATAATCTGTCATATAATCCCTGCCAGCCATTTGTTCCCTGTTGCACAGGGGCTCAGGGCATGCTCTGCGTCCTGGCAGTTAGAACACAGAGCACAGAAATGACTGAGATCCATGAAGCCCACCAAGAAAAATAGCAAAACAAAACAAAACAACACAACACCAAAAAACCAAAACCAAACCAAACAAACAAAAAACCAAACCAAACCAAACCAAAAATTTTAGAAAAACAACCAAACCAAACCAAACAAACCAACAACAGCAACAAAAAATGCAAACGTGACAGAACCAGGATCTCCCACTTCTTCTGTGACCCAGTCACTAGGGGAAAAAAAAAAAAAAAAGAATGTTCTTTTGTCCACAGAAGAACTACAGACAACCTTGTTCTGAAACAGACAGAAGACATCAGAATAATTAGAGTAGTTAAGGTCAAAAAGGATTTCTGGAAGTCACCTGGTTTAAACATTTGCCTCGCACTCTGTTCAGCACAGGAACAAATTCAAAGTTAGATACAATATCCTGATGATTCCTTAATGCTTTTAAGAAAAGACGGACAAGGATTTCATTGGACTGGTCCTCAGAGAGTTCTTATTTTTCAACAAGATGCAAAATGCCAAAAACAAAGTTCTTTAGGGCAGTTCTACCCTATACCAAATAGTTCAGATTCTAGTATAGCTGCATTTAAGTTACGAAGACAGGATTCCACTTTATTATGCATAAACACACTGTGAACACTGTGTTTACAGATACGTTCAGTTATTACACGAACATTTGTCAGAAAGATATCCTAGAGAATCCAATAGGGTTCCAAGCCCTGAGCTAGTTTAGTTTAGTCTAATGTTCTCTTTAAATCTGAAAATACAAGTGCTGCATGTCAAGTGTGGCATACACTTAGCATAATAACAAGTATCCCAAAGGTCTCATCTCTGGTAGTAGCTAAAAGCAGATGCCCAAGGGAAAAGGATACATTTGTGGCAATACCCTCCCAGCATTCATCAGCTGAAAGCTCAGAGGCTTGATGGCATTTCCCATTGCTCAACTCTACTGCTATACCATCTTGATGGAGTACTAACATTTGTACACCATGTTGTCATTAGAATAAAGACATCCAATTTCAGAAGCTATAGTAGGCTGTTTGAAACATTATATGCTATTAGTGGCAATGGCTGTAAAATCAGCAATTAACACTAGTACAGAAGCTACTTAAGACATAGCGTGCTTCCAGGAAAACAGCATAATACCATAAAACTTTCCCAGAAATTCTCTAAAATGTGTACCAGTTCCTTTTTCCTGATTTTACTACCAAATTATGGTCTAAACCAATATACTTTATATTGTGGCAAGATATACAGAACTTATAATTGTAGAGAAAAATAAAGTTAAATTCAAAGCATCACAGAGTTACCAGGTATCAGGGCGGTGTCTGTGTTCACACCCAGCACACTTACTCACCAGCCTCCAGCATGGACCAGGAACTGTTCAACTGAAATATCTCAAACCAGTCCCTTGTAGCATTTGCACAGCATGATGACTGAATAAACTCTCACCCGCCTTTATAACAAGGGAAGTCTCCCTAGCTGGGAAGCTCCAGCTGCACACAGGCCAACTGGAGCTGCTTGCAAGCATGCATAGCATCTGACGTTGAAAATCCAGCATTCCCAAAGACTCCCTGAGGCAGCTGAAACTGTTCCTATTTACACAGCAATCTCCTGTGCAATCTTCCTGGCAAGACAGCCAGGAAATACAAAATCGAATACAGTTTATTGTAAACCGAAAGAAACAGATCGTGCATAATCAGCAGAACATACTTTGTGGAGTCTCATTTAACCCAGACGAACAGACTTCCACCATTATCTGGTAAAGGACCATCAGACCCTATCCAAGAGATTAGATTCCCCAGATGAGCATTACTCAACACAACAGAAATCAGTTAATTGCTTTTCCCATTCACTCTTTAAACCAACAGCTGTCTGACTGTGCAACTGTATTGAGAAATTTATTTGAAGACAAGGGATTATACTGTCTTTTTCAAGGAGACAGTATGGTCATCTCACAAAATTTGTCAAGACATTAAGCCTACTTCATCTGCATCTGTGTTGCTTCTTTAATGGTTTCCAAATTAAGGTTTTTGGCATAGTACCTAGAAATATTTGTTTTATCAAAGTTGCACTGAACTAAATGACAGAAAATGATCAAAAGCCCAATTCAAGCTTCAGATCAATCCTAGAGGAATTACTCCCATTTTACATAGATGGTAGACCAGAAAAAGCGAGATACACTGAGACATTTTCATGTAATCTTGAAGTAATGACACCAGATGGAAAAATAGAACTCCACACATTTCTCACATATTTTTCTCAAATAGCTGAAGTAAATTCACTGTATCACCAATGCTCCTGCAAATACTTTAAATTACTACCCAAACAGGATTAGAATAGTATTTCCCAAGTGAAGGTTGTACCTACCACTCACGTTACAGGTTCTCAGTCAGTCCAAGTGTGATCAGCTTCACAACTCTGGCTTCTCAAAAAACCCAGCCACTTCAGACAAGTTTGGTTTTATTTTGATCCCTTTATATAGACTGTTAGGCAATTCCAACAGTTTTCCTATTCCTTAAAGACTGGACCTTTATAGCATGACTGCTTTGAATCAACAGTGATGAGCAGCACTAATCTCAAACACAGGTTGCACCTTAGGACCAGCTGGGAACCGGTGCTGATGTGCACAGTACAATCATCACCCCAGAAGGTGTCATTCCCACCTTCATTTCCTTCCCTACAAGCATAGTTTTGTTTCAATTATCCAAGGCAGTGAAGGGGTCAGATAATTATTAGAAGTTTGAAAAAAGCCACAGGGATAACACATGCATACACACAGTAAGTTACAGAAGGACACTCAGAAGTGTAACTCATATCAAGGAAGTCTGTTGTACTGTGGACTATGAATGGACACAAATTGGTTGGCTCATTCTGACCTCAGATCAGACAGCGCAGCATAAAAAGTTACTCTCCTGCTCTCTTAGCTAAGTTTGCTCACAAGAAGTCAATTTGGGCACTTCTACATTTATAGCACAGTTAATACATAGCCTGAAAAATAAATAGAAATAACCTTAGCAGAAATCACAGTTTGGGGAATCAACAGATATACATATAACAGAAAGCTCTTTATTTAAAACTACTATATGATGACACTCCTAACAATTGCAACTTGCCAGTGTAATATTAAAACTACTACCAGGTCCCGGGGCAGTTGGCTGGATGTGCAAGGGATGCTCCAACCAAACACAGCCCCTGCTTCAAAGAATAACAAAAATGAATGAAATCTCAAAACTCACCACCTTTGTCATCAAGCTTTGTATCTAATCAATAATTTCATTACAACAGAATATCATCCATTCATGCTGAAGTCAGTGAGGATAATCTGGCAATGCTGGTTCTCCAAACTCAGTATTAGTGGCATTGCCCTCAGCCATTTGCAGGATATTATATTTTCTTTACAGTGTAGTTGTTAGCTTTCCAGTACTGAAGCTACTGGAGCACTATTCACAATTAAACTAGTTTGATCTAAATCTAAGTTTTCCTTTCCACATCACCAATAAGATTAATCACCTCAAATGCAGCTTCATTAACAGCAAAGGAAACTTTTGATGAGCAAGGTATGCTACATGAAGTGCTTCCGAAATACTTATGCTAACCATGTGTCCTTTCACACATGGTTTTTAAACTGTGGTACTGAACACGGACATAATAAAATAGTAATAAAATTTACCCATATGAATATATTTAGTGGAGCAAGCTTTAATAGTCTTGAAAAACATAAGTGCTAAAAAACTGTACTGCATAGTACCTGTCAATTGCGTCTAGAAGATGTAATCATACATTACAATCTTGTTAGGACTGGTAATGTATGGATAGATGGCCACAACCTCAAAAAACACACAGAAATTTGCAAAATTATTTTATATGAAAACTCAGAAGTCATTAGACAACAAAGGTTTTAAGATACTTCAAAGTCTTACTGATTATATTAAAGTATGTAAGCCTTCTTAAAAGGAAACTGTAAGTTTTGTTTTACATTTCTGTGCCTACTAACACTCAATTGCACTCAAAGTAAGATTTACATACTAATTACTTGCCTATGCCAGAATAGCAGGTATTTAAAAATCTATCACTGGATGGTAGAAAGAGCAATGAAGGGATAAAGAAGAAAAGGGAGTAAAAATTGTTGCTCTTCTGCGTCCTCCTTACAGACTTGCAAGTGTTTAATTTTGGGCTCTGCTAAAGTCTTTGTTAGAGGATTAGTGTTAGGAAATTGAATTACATTGCAAAGGTTTAGTTACAGTTTCAGTTCTATCCAAAAAGTGATGGGCTGGTTTTTCCAATGATATTTAATGTTAAAAATTATCAATAGCTCTATTTCTGATAAGTAATGTTTGAACGGCAATATATTGAAAAATAGGAAATGTTTTAAATTCCAAGTCATATTATAAGGCCAACACAGTATCAGTTCAGTTCCTTTTTTTGTTAATTATAAAAATAAATTAATATTAAAACTGGGGAGAATTACTGTAATTATTATCAAAAAAATAATTATTACATGAAAATTCCTAATTCCACTAATCTGAATTCTATTTTTGAAAAATACCAAAAATTAAAGTAGTGCACTAGCTCACCATAGTGAATTATAAATTATTTCCCACAACCACAGATTTTTATCTTCGATGAATAAAACCAAATATTCAACTATTTTTAAATATACTTTCAGAAACAGAAGTCTCACTCCATCCTTTACCATCCAGGATAATCCAGGCACTCAACTTCAGGAATTAGCATTATTCTGCATCTTCAGAGAAATATGTTCTTGTACTATTTTGCAATTTTCATTTCAGTGTTCTGTCACAACTCAGATCTGTGTAGAATAATCACTGGAGCATAGATCAAGGCATTGTCACTGAAAGGTCATTTTTCCACTTGTGATCAGCAAGTAAAGGAACAGATGTGCAGTCTTTATGAGAAGAATCTTACAATTTTTTTTAACTTTTTAAACTTAATTCTTTACTAATTCAGACAATAATTCAGAATTATGAGTATCACTCACTAAAACGACAGCTTGAGATTTTGTTTTAGTAAACAAGAAATCATAGCTCTATTCTGTTAGTACCTATTTGTATGTAATTAGATAGACTTCTTCTCTTTGCTCTGTCTCCCCTCACTTTATCTTCACATTTTCTTCTGGTTTCAGCACTGTCTTCCTCTTCTCTCTGCCATTCCAATAAATATGTCTTTTTATTGACAGTCAAACCAGGAAGCTACCTATTAGTTTGCAATTTGAACTTTCCTATCTAAAATAATAAAAATAATGGTATTTATTTACTTCAGCTTGCTGTCATGAGTATGGTTAGAAACTGCTGGGTTGTCTTTCAGTATAATCTCAGTTAAAGTAAGCAGGTAGGGGAATTCACAGGAATGTTTGGCTCTTCTAGGACAGCTTTACCTCAGAAACAAAAACACACATAAGTGTCTGCATAACACAATGAACACAAAGACTGATCATCCTACTAATGTGAACTTCAGCATTAGCCCCGGCAGCCACTTAATTCCAACAGATTGTGATGCTGCAGATGTTCTCAGCAGCAGTGTTTCTGTCACTGTATCTAAGGCTCTAAGAACTGGGCCCTTGTAGAGAGCTATCAAGTCTCATAACTCTAGCCGAATTTTTTTTAAAAACGGGTGCAAAAATAAACCAATTATTAACTGCAACTCTGATTTCATCTTTAGGTGTTTCTAGGCTTCTAGACATGGAGGAGAAAAAAGCTAGGACACATTATTCAAGGGAATGATTTATTAAGATTTGTATATTCATAGTTAATTCTCATGATACCCTTTCAAGTGTCTGACTCTGTCAGTTCTGGATGTGATGAGAAACCTACTCCCATATTTCAATGCCAAGAGGGTGAGAAGCTTGTGAATTTCATAAAACTTTAGTAGTAACTTGGAGAAATTCCTCCAGGTAAAGTTTTGGGGATCATATCTGCAAACCACCTTACAAAGGATCTCTCCAGAAATCCTGCTATTAAGGGAACTGTGTCTGCTGGAAATGACAGTAGGGAGACTGGAAATCTGGGGTAGCATTTAAGGCTGTTTTGATGATGCTTCACTCCAGCATAACTGGTAGAGTTGAGACCCCCAGAGAACAACCAAAGGTTTTAAGACATAATTGTAAAGAATACTGTGGCTTCAGAGCAATGGGTTAAAGGCTTTTTGTTCCTCACAAAAAGTCTAGGTTTCAGAGGAAAATAACTCAAAGAAAAGACACTACTGCTGTAACTTGAGACAGCGCATGAGCATTAAAACCCAAAACATGATTTGTTTTAATTAAACACCTACATTGCTATCAAGTAAGTTAAATAAAAATTACTAGACATCATCTTACACTAAAATCTACACTACAGCTTTCCTGAAAAAGGTTACATTATTAGGCATTTAATTTTAGGTCCAGAACATTAAATATTTTCCATAATACTCTGAAGAACAAAATTACACACTTTAAAGGACATAAATGTTATTAATAAAATAAAAGTATATGCAAATCCTGGGGTATATCTGGGAAAACATGAAATTTAATTCAGAAGGATTCTTTATTCTTTTAACTACAAGTGAGAAACTATTGAGAAAGGAGTGTACTTTTCATTTTCAAATGAAAAACCTACTCAACTCAATATAAAAGCAAATGAGTTAAGTTTAAGAACTCATTATTTACAGGTCACCTGCATGATTTGATGAACTACTCTGACTTCCACTGTAGAAATACAAAACCTCAGGTGAGTTCTAAGCAGATGTATTTACTCTCATCTTAAACATTAAACAGTATTATATTTCTGTCAGTGTATGAAATTTTGTTAATTTTTACTGTGTTATTTATTCAGTCATTATCTCACTGTATTTTTATAGGCATAGACTCCCTTCTAAGCATTTTGGGTTGGAGTCATTAAACACTGTGTCTGCCCTCTGGTGGTCACACTCTTCTTTTTGTATGTTCCAACATTTTTATCTCTTTTTAAGTTAAAAACGCACTTTTTACAACCACCACCTACAAGATCTCATAGATATTTAGCTTTTATTACCTTGGACTGGCTTGCTTTCCAGTTATGCAATTGCCTACATTTCAACTTCATCATGCAGAAATAGCTCACATATAAGTTAAGATATTCCTTGTTTTGTCCCTGTCTAGAACCAAGTTTAGACACAATTTTTAAAGCACTCCAACTACAGAAAAGCAGAAAACACCTTAAGTTTCAATTTATATTAAGATTATAAATTCAGTGTTGTCTGGGAAAGATCTTACACCTCGTAATACATTGAAATATTGGTTACTAGACTCCAAGGTCCATAAATACATTAAATGATTCTGAGGGAAGAAAAGGATATTTAAAAGACTATTTTCACATTAAGGGTGTCAGAGCTGGATTGTATAGAAACTTCTATAAAGACACAATCACACTGAAGGCAAAAGGCAAACCAAACTATACATGAGGTACATACAGTTCCAATATGAACGATGAGTTCCTTCAGAAGCCCAAAGTGTCCCAAATACCCTTGGAGTACTACTTAGACTGAGTTGCACCAATAGTGATAATAGTTCTTATCTGCCTCTATGCCCTAATCAAACCTAGGCCAAGGGAATAATAATGACACCTGCATCAGAAAGAAGAGCTTGGAAGACTGGATTTCTGTAAGACCCTCAAGAACATAGCACAGAACCACAGAAACACCATGTTGGAAGAGGATCTCAAGGATGTCTAGTTCAGCTTTTCTTGGCAAAAGCACAGTCTAGACAAGATGGCCCAATGGACTGTCCAGATGCACCTTAAAAGTGTCCAGTGTTAGGGAATCAACCGCTTCCCTGGGGAGATTATTCCAACGGCTGATTGTTGAAATTGTAAAAAACTTTCCTCCATGGAGAGAACACATCTCTTCCCAGCAGCTGGACCAGAACACAAACCTTACAGACTTCCAAGACTCATATATGCCTAGAGGCCTCCGTGTAGTCAGCATTGCACGCAAAAACTCCATTTTTGTTCTCTTCTCTTTTAATGAAGAGTTCCTTCTTGTAAACTTACTCAAATCCTGTACAATTTTAAAAGGATGGGAAAGGAAAAGGAATATATCTTGCTTTTCTCAGCTTCAGTAGGAATTACCTAGTCGGAAGAGATGAAAAACCAGTAAAATGGCCAGTGCAGCCTATCAATATCTCATCTCACCCAACAGGAAAACCAGGTTTTGATTTTTTGTTGCCATGTAACAAATGCAACAAAATATACCAAATTCAGCTGAGCTGACAATTTTTAAAGTTACTTCCATTTCAAAAGAACACCAATACAAGAGGATTTAACTTCCTTTTATAAATTTAGTTTGTCCAGAGACCACAGCACTGGTCTACAGGTGGTGGTGGGGCTTGGTGGAGGGACCCACAGATTCCAGCTTACTCAAAGTGACAGTAACCAAGTTGCTAAACCTGTTTATTGCACCCAAAGAAGAGCTGTGGCCAAACTTTCCTCTTCCTGCTATTACTTGAAAATTTTAAGAAGGAAGGCACATCAAGCACCCCCTGCATTTTGATTCTCTTAGAGATATGAACAGCAGTAGGGTGGGAAACCCTACTTTTTAGTGCTTCTAAACGCTGGAGAAACAGCGAAGAGAATCATTGTTACAAAGGGTAACTTGTGTACAAGACTACTGATGAACACCACTGAACTCCTAAACATTCTTGAAAAGTGGTCCTTCTCAAGATCTGTTTTTCCTCTTCTTTCGAGTTTTGTTGATTTCTACTACCCTGCCCATGCTACAATACTCAATGGGGAAGCCTTCCCTTGGCCAGCACCTGTGCTCCGGTAGGTTAACTCCATGGAATTGTTCTCCACCAGCAGAACTGTTTCCTGACTCTAAATCTGGTACAAAGGCTGACTTCTGCACTCACTGATTACACACTGCCTTTGCAAATACACAGACACTCACAGAGCCCTACAGCATCGTGACATTGTAAAGGCAATCCTTTACATGAGCCCACAGAATCATGCTGGACAAACACAGCAGCACTGGAAACACAAAGAAAGTTTGAAGTCAGAGGCACAGATCAGAAAAAGACAATCTGTACTCGTGTATAAACACTGTCAGCTCCTCACTTAGGTAACAGTCTAAAGGAAAATGGCACGTTAATATTTTGGTTGGCTGTCTGGAAAAACCTAATTAGTGGCCAAAGACTAACTCACACAACCAGGAATTTATAGATCAGTTTTTGTTTTCCTCAAACAAGCTGTTGAACAACAACAATTACATACTCTAAACCCAAGGAAATTAAAAGGTCATGTATACCTAGTGGTGCAGATAAAGTATCAAGGCAACTCAATTTCCATTGGGACGCATCCAAATTCAGCAGTCTTACATGAGTATTTACAGAATTTAGAGAGACTACATCTGTACCAATTCTGTCTGATGTAACTGACAATTTAGACAGCTAGTTCCTTTCTAATGAGGCTGTTTTTTAAAGTTATCACGTCCTCATAACTTGAACTAGCCTTTTTTCCTCTCTTGGCTATTTTTATGCATCTGAGATGCTCTGCATCAAATGCTGCTTTTTTATACAAAGTTTAGTTGCCTAAAGTAGAATGGGGGTACTGTGAGCTCTTACAGAAACATTTTATAATTCAAGCTGTTATGCTTCCATACTAAAAAGTTAACAAGGGGAAAGCTGTAATCACATTATGAATTGAGCCATTTCAAAACCAAAACAGTGTAGGAAAACAGTGTATTCACAAAATGAATACTAAGATACATCCCAATTCATAAAGCAAACCGAAAAAAAAAAAATTGAAAGCTTCTTAACAACAGTTAATAGAGGATCCAGATGAACATTTCTGTACTTATTCAACATCTACTAGAAGGGAGAAGCTAAAGATCAATCCAGAGGAGTATTTGCAATGCAATTAGGCTAGACAAGTAAGCCTGAATGTATGCCAGCTGCAGGGGTCTGCCCTTAATTCACACAATCAAATGTCTAGTGTGTCGCACTGTGTCTAGCATCAGTATCTCCAGTATTAAAAGTCTCATCAGATATGCACTTGTTTACTGAGCGTCTAATCAGGGTCTGAACACATATCTTGCTGTACCTTCTAGCAGTCTATATGCCAGTCCATCACCATCTGTCAGTTAAAGCTCCCACAGACAGAAAAAAATAAATTCAAACAAATGTGTTCTGCGCTCAAACTAAGCTATCATTCACATTTCAATATAAGACTTGAATTCCTTTTCAGTGTTCTTCAACTTTGACCCAGCTCTACCCCCTCCTTCACTGAAAAGGGCAAAAACAACAGCCCAGCAAGTGGGACAGGCAAAACAGACCTCCTTTGTTCACTTTTTCCCTTTCAGTTTTCTATTGAGGTAAATAACTGAAAGCTCAGCCAGCCTCCAGTAGCTCAGAAGAAAGCAATATAGCTAGCTTGCAACTATCCTTTCCTGGTTAACAAACTGCAGGACACAACTTACGGCGCATCACGTTAATCTTATTATTAGAGATTAACTCTTTACAAATTCCCTTAATGTTACATTTACGAGACAGTGTTCGTGAATGCCAAAGTTACAATGTCTTTAATACTGAACTGAAGAGGCGATACACACACTTACCAATTCAAAATGCAACAAATTATCACTGCGGAGAAAGTATAACGGAATTTTTTAAATACTCTCAGCCCACTCAGGAAGCCAAAATCAAATTCATTGCACATTGCCCAACACACAACCTCCTACGTTATTCCCTCAGCGTTCATTACCAAGATATGCTTTCCTCTGTATGACTTCCCATTTTACCAACTCCGTTCATTTGAAAAAATTAACAAGTCCAGTGAAAACTGAACAGCACAATTTTACTGTACTATTTCAATATAATGGAAGTTAAGTAATCACAATTCAAGGTGATTTGAGACAGATTAATAAAACTACAGAATAACAGCAATTCCACAGGTGCAGGCAAAACAGATTTAATTTTTAGGTTGATTGAGCTATTTGACCTGTGCAATAATCTATATTAAAAATGCCAAACCCTTAGTGTATTCAATATCTTTTATGTCCAGATACCATGGCGAGTCATTTCGCTAAAGCAGGAAGAATGGGCAACACGCATTACCTTTTCCTAACTTGAAACTGCAATCCTCAAAACAATAAAATCTGACAATTAGAGAGTCATCTCATTAACTCCAAGAAATTCTTAACTTGGTTACTAAAGCTTCTGCTGTCACCTTTTTGAGCACCAGAGAGAAACACCAGAGTGCAACAAGCTAGCAGGAGGTATCAGTATACATCACTGGATTTGTTATTTCATTTTCTGAAAATAAAGATCATTTAAAATAGCTGAATTTTCTTATTACAGCCCTTTTTGTCAAACAAGCTGTGATATATTTGATAAATAATAGGCTTTCTTGAAGAAGATAAGCACCAGTAACTAAGGCTCAGATTCTGCTGATCTCATTCACCTTGAACATTATTACTTTTGAATAGTTCTACTGTGGCCAGTAATGCTAATGACAGAACTAAGATACTAGTACTAGTATGATTAGTTGTGGATTTATCTGTGAGTTGTGAAGAGGGTTTTAGCTCCATCCTCAGCCCCAGCTGGTATACACTACCCCACCATCCGATGTGGTCACACTCCTGTACAGTTTGCCTTTAGCTACACTGCCTTTGCACAACTCAGAATGTGAATGCATTCAATGGATCCCAAGTTCTGTCACCACCACGCAGCGCTCTGGGTTTGCTTCTTTACATTCAATATTCTCAGAATGTAACACTTTCCCAGTTCTGTACTGATATAGTCTGACAGCTAATTTTAGACACCCAAGAGAATTTCAAAGTACTTTGAAATTCAAATAACTTTCACAGACTTAGGCATCACACTCCTTAGCAGGTCTGGTCACTTGCATTGCAATTTCTGTTCAAAACTAAACAAATGCCTGATGTGTATTCATACAAATGATAATATCAAACACATTAGACAAATATTAAAAAGATGTTGCACCTGCAAGTCATTTTTCTGATTTCTAGGTCCTTTGAGCTATGTAACACTAAACTACCCTTCTTTTCCAGCTGATATCTTTTGCCAAAGGACAGCAGCAAGATCTGCCTCGTGGCATATAAGCTGCTCTCAAACTCAAAATACAGTCCAGATGCTTTCTGATGTCGTGCAGTGACCTGCTTTATGCACAGACCAATACAACTACTATCCATAAATTATCACACCTATTGCATTAAATTATGGAAGATGTTGAAATGATTAACACTGCACCTGTTAGATACAATAAAGTTTTCAGGTTTCATCTACCTTTTCCACAATATGCTTAATTAAGAATCCAAATCAAACACAGAAAAAGATATGCACAAAGACAGGGAACATTAGAAAAAAGAAACCCAGGTGTTTAATACTGGCTTTTTCATTCAGTAGGAGATTGTTTTGAATAAACACACAAAAGCTGGACCTTTATGGATAAAGGAACAGCTTGTCATGATCTATAGGTTTCACTGTAGAGCCATATATCACATTTTCCATTGTTTTATCCAACTACACAGAGAGCTAAGCAATAGCATTCCTTTCACAGAGTACTTGTCAATATGGAACAGCCTTCTTGACTGGACTGAAGCACACTATGATCTTAAATATTTAAACAGCTTGGCATTATTAATCAGGTACTGTTTACACTTAGACTCCGAAGTCTTGGTTTAAACACATTTCAGACTTCAAAACTAACACATCTATGCTGAAGACCTCAGCGACAGCCGAAGCTTTGGTTAATCATTAGTTTATAACCAAAGAGACAAGTGCACTCGCTACACAGACTTCACCACGATATTCTGAATTCATCGCTATCAAGAAGCCAAAATAGGGAAAACACGAAAAGCCCGCGATTCAGACACTGCAGCTATTTTAGACCTAAACAAAATCGCAACTGTAAGGAGGGGAAAAAAAAAAAAAAAAAAAAGAGTACGGGCGATAAATAAAGGCGCAAGAGCCGAAACGCGGACCGCGGCAGTTCAGCACCGACAGCTCCTTCCCCGCACACGCCCGGCCCTCGCCCCCGCCGGGCAGCGCACGAAATGGCGACCGAGCCCGCCCGGGGATGTGGGCGCGTCGCAGCCGCGGAGCGTCTCCGCCCGGCCCGCCCGGCCCCGACCCGCCCGCCCCGGGAGGTGCCACCGGCCGCCGCCGCAAC